>CM035439.1:84944511-84967011 GCA_020310875.1 Ceratopteris richardii | reverse complement strand
CAGAAATTTAATGATGAAGATTTTGATCCTTATGGATGGAATGAGTCTTGATATACTATCTTCACTGATGAAGAAAAAATTAGAGCCAAAGTAAACTTTCCCAAGCCAAAGGATGTGAAAGAATTGCAAACATTCATGGAACACTGTGAATATTATAGAAAATTTGTGTACAAATTTGCAGATATTACAAAACCTCTGCATACTTTGATCACTAAGTTTGAGTGGATTGATGAATGTGATAAAGCTTTTGAAACCTTAAAAACTTGTTTACTCACCCACCTCACCAATCTTGAAAACACCTTAATGGGATATATTGTTCCATGTATATGTGGATTCTTCAAATTTTGCATTAGGATGTGTTTTTGCTCAACCTATAGAAGGAACCAAAGTGGATTTTCCTATAGCCTATGCAAGTAGACAATTAAGCTAGGCTGAGAAAAACTACACCACAACTGAAAGTGAAGGATTGGGAATGGTGTTTTTGCAGTAACGAAATACAAGTATTATTTGTTGGTTAACAAGTTTAAATTTTTTGTGGACCATCAAGCTTTATTGTATCTAGTAAATAAACCCTGTCAGATTGGAAGGATAGTGAGATGGTTCTTATGATTAATGGAGTTTGACTTTGAAGTTGTAGTGAGACAAAGAAAGACACATTTGTGAGTCGACCATTTATCTTAAGTGGAGGAAAATCACACCACATAGATGATGAGCTACCTGAAACTTATCTATTCAACATAGAAAGCATACTAGGTTGGACAAATTCTTTGGTTCTAATATTATCAATTGGACAAAGGAATACCATTTTGATTCCTACGCATTTGATTTTGCAAAGTAGAAACTTCATTCTACTATAAGGACACTTGTATCATTTGAATAACTTGGGAGTTTTGGAATATTGTGTACCTGAAGAAGAACAAAACAATTATCTAGAGAAGGCACATCTTTGGAATCCATGTTTTCATGCTTCGAAAATTGTTACTCTAAATGATTTGGCAAGAATGGGAGTTCATTGGGCAACAAAAGAGAAGGATGTGGAGAGTCGAGACATATATTTCAATGTGAAAAATGTAAGAATGAACATAGAAATGAACCAATAACTTGATCTCCTTCATCTTGATGTTTATAGCATGCCCACCAAGTCTATGGGGTGCTCTTTATTGTGTTTCTTTTGTTGATAACTACTTCAGAAAGCTTTGGGTTTATTTCGTGAAAGCTAAGGATGAAGCCTTTGCTGCATTTGAAAGACTTGATACATTAATGACTACCCAAAGAGGGAGAAAGCTCAAATGTTTATGCACGGATAATGAAGGTGAGTTTACAAGCGTTGAATTTAATAGATTTTGTGAAAAGCTTGGCATTAAGAGGGAGCTAACAATCCCATGCAACCCCTCTTTTTATGTGTGGTTGAAAGATATAATAGGACCCATGTGAAAGGGTGAGATGCATGCTATCCATAGCTAATCTCTCTCAAAAGACACAACTATCCACATATATAATAGGGCACTACGTGAAAGGGTGAGATTCATGCGATTCCTAGCTAATCTCTCATGGATTTTGATGAGAAACTTTAAAAATTGTAGTTCACAATTGCAGTCGATCCCCTCGTGTGTCCTTAAAAGGTGGCATTCTTGAAGAGGTTTGGTGTGGCAAACATGCTTCATGTGGCCACCTACACATCTTTGGCTGTGATGCTTTTGTGCATATATTAGACTTGAGTTGAGGAACAAATTAGATGCAAAGTCTATGAAAGTGAAAGATAAGTTTGGTTCCCGAGAAAATGAACCTAAAAATACAAAAAAAAAAAATAAAAAAATCCAACAAAGAACCTTACGTAAGGTTTGTTCGGTTCGGTTCGAACCTTAAAAAACGAACCTTACCTTATCGGTTCGCGAACCGAATCTACCATGAAGGGAGGCTCTCAAGCCAGACGAGATAATTGGTTTGAATTAGGTGGTCCGAAGGCCCAAGGGTCCCATGAAGGGGGCTCGTTTTGACATCTCATCACTTGAGTGGTGAGGAGTGTCTAACCGCAACTTGCAGGGGTTGAACCATCACCCCCAATCTTGAGAGGCAAAGTGTCCAACCAACTACACAGTTGAGATGTTGTATTTAATGAGGCAAGGTTGCTTAAAAATGATTGTGCCTCTAAAAATGACCATAAAAGGGTCAATTTTCAGCATGTACACCTGATTCCAACCCTCAAGTTACACCATTTATAACTGGAAATGATAGTGAGCCAATGGTAATCGAGGAAGAGGATGCTGGACAACAAAATGTGGATCATGAAGGGCATATGAAGCCACCTAATTATGCTGAAACCAGAGATGAAAATGTTGTACATTAACCCATCAATAATGATGAGGTTGATATAGCCCTTGATGTGGAACCATTGCCAGAGAATATGGATCATTGGGTAAGAAGATACACACGTCCTAGGAGGCACATTGAAAGATATGAAGACTCTTTGCATTATGTTATGCTATCATATGAGGGTGAGCCTTGTACTTACAAATAGGCAAAGCTATGTGAGGCTTAAGCACAAGAGGAAGTGGGAGTTACCCATGCAAGAAGAGATAAAGGCCTTACATGTGAATGATACTTGGGATTTGTTAAGTTGCCCAAAGGTAGGAAGGCAGTTCCTAACAAGTGGGTATACAAAATTAACATTGTGAAACCCAAGTACTTAGCAAGGCTGGAAGTGGGAGTTAGCCATGCAAGAAGAGATAAAGGCCTTACATGTGAATGATACTTGGGATTTGTTGAGTTGCCCAAAGGTAGGAAGGCAGTTCCTAACAAGTGGGTATACAAAATTAACATTGTGAACGATAAACCAAAGTACTTAGCAAGGCTGGTTGCTAAGTGAGATGCCCTGAAAGAGGACATTAATTTTCAAGAGTGTTCTCTCTGGTGGTTAAAGTGACCACATTACGTGTGTTGTTTGCTCTATAGCTTCCTTGGTTTTGGAGTTTCCAAAGATGTTGAAACAGCCTTCTTGTATGGTGATTTAGATGAAGAGCTGTACATGAAACAACTAGAAAGATATGCGATCCTTAGAAAAGAACATCTATATGTACTATGCAAACTGAAAAGAAGTTTGTATGGGCTGAAACAAGCCCATAGGCAATGATATAAGAAGTTTGATGCTTTCATGCTCAAACATGGTTTCAAAAGAAGCGACGCAGACCACTGTTATACACCAATAAGGATGATGATGGAAGCCAATCATTCTAGTGCTGTATATAGGTGAGATGCTGCTGGCTGGGAAGAAAAAGAGCACTCTAAATGCTCTAAAACATCAGTTGAACTCGACATTCTCAATGAAAGACCTCGAAGAAGCTGAACATATCCCTGGTATGTGACAAAAAGGCAAAGACAGAAGCACACATTGTATTTGTCATAAAAAAATACATGGAAAAAGTGTTGGACAGATTTAACATGGTTGATGTAAAGCCTCTTGGAGTGCCATTGCAACCATACATGAAGCTTTCCAAGGCAAATTTCCCAAAGGATGACAAAGCAGCCAGTGACATGGGAGGTATTCTATATGCATCAGCGTGTGTTCACTTACGTATGCTATGGTTACTACTAGGCCTGACATAGCTCATGCAATGGGAGTTCTAAGCAGATTTATGGATGATCCATGGAGGGTACATTGGGATGTAGTGAAGTCCACCATGAGATACTTGAATAGGACTTAACTCCAAATGCCTATGTTATGGGAATCGTCCATTGGAGTTGAGGGGATTCTGTGACTCTAACATGGAAAGTGATGTGGATACTTGAAAATTCAAGAGTGACTATGCTTACACTCTTGCAAGAGGTGCTTTTTCATGGTGCTCTAGGCTTTTGAGGATAGTATCCCTATCTACTATAGAGGCTGAAATATATTCAGCCATAGAGACTTGTCAAGAAGCCATTTGGTTAGCACGTTTATGTAGTGGGTTTTGTTTGCTGGATAAGGCACTTGTTCTTGGTTGTGATAGTCAAAGTGCTATTTGTCTTGCAAATAATGCCATGTTCCATTTACATCTTCTCATATCCCAAGCATTTACCACAAGAAGCATGGAGACGTCCTTGTGAAACTGGGAATTCCGAAGTTTAAAGTCTTCGTTCTAGACAGATTTACTCTTGTATGCTATTTGGCTATTTCCAAGAATCTGACTTCTTTTATTTCGAAAATCTCAATTTGTTCTTTTTGACAGCATCAAATCATCATTCTCTAGCTTTAGAGCTGTATTTGTCTTCTGGGGATATTCAATATCGCCAATTTATTTGTTTTAGGAATTTCAAAGTGGTTCTATCACTCTTCTAGAGATCGATCCATATTCGGAAACCCTTATTCCAGAACTTTTTAGCTTGATTGAAGCATTTCTGTTAAATTTGTTTAATGTCCATTATGGAGGAAGAATTAGAAACCTAGGTTCTATCACTCTTCTAGAGATCGATCCATATTCGGAAACCCTTATTCCAGAACTTTTTAGCTTGATTGAAGCATTTCTGTTAAATTTGTTTAATGTCCATTATGGAGGAAGAATTAGAAACCTAGGCTTTTCTTCATAGACCATCTCCAATATTGTTTTGAATTTAAAGAGAATGTTTCTTTCATCTCATTTATGAACTTCAAATGCATTTGGGCATAGTCTTTCTCAAGACTAGCTCTTGACAATGATCTTTGACTTTAAATTGTGTCCCACCATAAGTTTAAGGCCGTATTGCTTTTAGAAAGATAGAAAAATGAATTCCATCTCAGAGATACATTGTCTTTCTATACTTGTAGAAGAGTGTGATTGGATGGATAGTCATTAGTAAGACAAATTCATAGTCACGTGGGGATGCGTCCCTTGCCTCGAAGTATGGGGAGAAGGCGGCCCTGACCCCAAAACTTGTGGGACAGCCCCGGACAGTAGCCCGTCCCATGACGACTCATCAAAACAAGGGGGCATCCTTAGGGTAGTGTCCGGTTGGGCGTTGTGATTTCAAGCTTGTGGGGATAGTTGTGGATATGCACTGATTTTATTTATTTATTTGATTTTTGTGAAAAAGAATCGGGCCCTTCTAGGAGCCTCCATTGTGCCCTTAAAAATTCATCCACTTCAAAGCCTCATTCCAGCCGAGGATATCTGTACTTCCCTGTACTTCCCTTGTGGAAGGTTGATATCTGTACTTCCCTTGTGGAAGGTTGATATTCTAACAATCCCCTCCTAACCTGACACAAGTGGAATATGTGAGGTAGGTATTTTGTTAGCTAATTTTATTATTTTTGTTGGTAATTGTTTATTTTTCACACATCATGCCGACACACATCCAGTAACACATTTAAGGACCTTGAACATGAAGAGCTCTCTCCCAACACACAGCACAAAGAGAACTCATACATCCCCCAATCTTCTCAACCAAGTGCCACTTGGAAGGATGGAGACAACTGTCTCCATCTCTGATTTGGGGATGCCATTGTTCTTGGGACACATCACCATCCCCATGTGACTATGCAAAAAATTAAGGCCAGAGATGTATTAATTACAAAGGCTCTTGTGTTACTCCTTATCTTTTCAGCTTTTCTTCCACAATGTATGCATTGCCTGTTCCCATCTTCGTTTGAGTGTGACTATGAAATCTTTTGGTGTGTCTAGTAGCTGAAAGATCGTGTGCATCCTGTCTTCACATTCTTGCCCAAACAGCCATGCTAATGCAGTCGACCTGTATTCCCATTCTATTATCGTGGTTGATTTTGGGGCTAGATGAGATGCTTAAGAGAACTGTTTTGTTTCTTGCAAATCTCTGAGTGGAGGTGCTTTCTCTTCTTGACTAGGCTATTTGTATTGTCTATGATTCAATGAAGGCAAAGCTGCTCCTTTCCATTTGGAATAGATTCTCATTTTTACATGTAAGATATTTTTTGGAGTCATCCAGGTCGTCCATTTCAATTGCAAATAGCAAGGGGCTAGGTGGGCATCCTTGTTGAATTTTAAATGCATCTGGGAGAGAGGTAGTGAAGCTGATTGTGCTTCTGGATTTGACTAGTCAACAATATCGGTTAAACGTGTTACCTTTACCTATATCTGGAATGAGTATGAGAGGTATTGCTATTACCATCTGTTTGTAGGCTTTCTCAAGGTCCATCTAGAAGAAAAATCTTGCCTGAATTTCGAAAGCATGTTCTATGCTCACTCGTAGGTTAATAATGGCTTAGAGGATGCATCCGCATTAATAGATCCTTTTTATTCTTTTCCTGATCCACGTGTGGAGATGCCTTATCTATTCCTTTGACACTGATCTTGTATCCTGATGTTAGCATAGTGACAGCTCTCTGATAATTACTTCTATCTCTATTTTCTTTCTTTTGCTCTGTGTTGATACATGCAGAATGTCTTGAAGCATTCTGATGGCGCTCTCTCCAATTTTGAACTCTTCCCATCTGCAAGAATTACAATAACTCCTGGAATCCCTGATTCACTTCGGTTGAGTCAAGCCAATCAACAACTTCAGTTGTGATGATTTTCTTCTGGCTTTAGATCTTTCTGTCATCCTTGTAGCTTCTTAAACTTGGGGGAAAAAGAACTTCTGGATGGTATACAACAGTGCTCATTATGTGAGGAGAGCCATTTCATTTTCATGGCATACAGACAAGTCTCTTTGCCTGTTTAATTGTTAAAGCTCTGTACATGTCATTGCTGCCTGCTATCCCTGCCCATGATTCTTGAGCAAAAGATTTTCAATGGTAGAAACTATTTTTATCTTCCAATTTGAGATCCTTTGAATTTGAGGATTTCTGTTTATGAATTTCATCAGCTCTTTATGTATGAACAAACAGCAACAGATGGACAAAGCAAATGTATGTATTGGATTACTTAAAACAGCTTGATAGCTATATGATATTTTTGTATTGTTGGTCATTGTTGGGAACAATTTGTGGGCTAAGCTTTTGAATTCTCAGAGAACTTGGTGGTAGGTTATAGAATGTGTGAGGTAGAATCCCTGATGATTTGGCCATAAGATGAGGACACATGGTGCATTTTATTATTTTCCATTATAAATATGTTCAAGACGCACTGGTGTGAAATATTGAACTGATCTATCATAAATATGTTCAAGCCACTGTTCTTAAACCGTTGGGGACTCCAATCTGAGATCATTTGATTTTGAGGATTTCTGTTTATGACTTTCATCAGTCTTTATGTATGATCAAGCAGCAACAAATGAGAAAGCAAATGTATGTATTGGATTACTTAAACAGCTTGATAACTTATATGATACTTTTGTATTGTTAGAAGACAAGACAACATGTTGGCAGGAACATGAACTAGAATTGGAAAGAGGTTTTAAGATCCCAAGATTGGCATTGACAACTTTGAAGATCTCTATTGTGAGCTCCTCTAGAGGTTCCTATGTATGATCCAGTGTGGTTAGCAACGGGATCGCAACGTCGTAGGCAACGCGTTAGCAACGCGTTAGCAACGTGATGAAGTTGCGAACCTAAAGTTGCGATAAAGTTGCCTATAATTCAAATTTTTTTATCAATTTTTTATTATTTTTTTAGATTTTCAATACCCTAACTGTATAAATCCTCTTATAAATGCTTTAATATATGCAAAAACACACATAAGCATTATATATCAACGTTTAAACATTTCATATATAGATCATTTGACGTCGACACCTGACCTGCATTTCAACTTAGAAATTTGATCACAATGTGAATGCACATTAACTTTTAATATAGATCACATTTCAAACTTCATAGGAATACTCAATAAATTCACAAATCACCCTTAAAACTCAAATACTCAAGTGACAAGAATGGAGATGGAACTTGGAAGTGAGCAATGAGCACATGCCACAAAATACAATAATCAATTATAATGCAAAATCTAGGTACATGAGTCATCTCAAAGAGTCAAAATAAAAGTCAAGAGTCAAGACAATCATACTATCATCTAAATGTCTGATGTCATAAATACATATCCAATGTCCATAACCACTGATGACTGATCAATGACTCATCAGTCATGAGTCATGACTCATGTGACATGTGACATGTCCAAATAAATATACAAATATAAGTCAGGACTCAGTCCAAGAGTCAATCATCAGAATCTGACTCAGTATCTGATGAAAACTCATCCTCATCAGGCTCATCCTCATCCTCATCCTCATCCTCATCCTCTCTACCATGTGGAGCGGAACTAGTAGAGGCCCCTGCAAATGCTACGGCTCGTGATCGAGTACGTCTCTGGGAGCGAGTCTGATGCTGTGGCTCGGTCAACTCCTGATATAACATGCTGTAAAGGTCCAACTCCTCTGAAGGTATAGTAGGCATCTCATGGACCTTCTCTATGTCAATGTGGTCAATGTTGACCTGTCGCACATCTGCTGTATGACCTCCGCTCTCCAAAAGGCGCAAGTTGCAGTGGCAATATACTAGCCGCTCCAACTGTGCAGTAGATAAGCGATTCCTCTTCTTTGTGTGGAAGAGGGCCCAAGTGCTCCAATTTCTTTCACATGGACTAGCGCTACAGTCCTGTGAAAGAACGCGGATGGCAACTGATCTCTGCATGTTCCATAAAAAGTATGCATTATTTGCTTGAATTATGAGTTCAAAATTATGAATTAAAATTTAAATGAAACTTAGAAGTTTGTACTTACTACTTACCAACTCAGGTGCAGATAGGCCATATTTCTCCCACCAAGACACAGGTGACAACTGACTAGACCGGAGCATGGCGGTATCTTTCCCAAAACTACCCCCATAGTTCCGGAATAGTAGGAGCTGATCCTCAAGTGTCAAGCGCATATCAATATCATCAGGATATAATCTACCTATGTATGAAGTCCATGCACTGTCAAGCTCATGATCCAACATCTGCCTCTCAGTTCTCCATAATGGGTGTAGAATGTGAGCCATACCATGAATCGGTCGATGGAACCAACCCCATCGATCCCTCCATATAGATCTAATCTCATCAAGCCTATTTATCCAAGAGTCAAGAATCAAGAATCAATGTGAATGCAGGTGACATGTCATTGATGATTGGTAATATAAATAAGAATAATAAAATTCGAATGTAACATTATCAAAATGCATATGGCATACCTGTCTGAAGAAATAGAAGTGCATCGACCAAGGGACTCCCCAACACGGTCCATATACTCGTAAACGAGGCCTATAGTACTCCCCTCCATGTCAACAATGCGTAGCATGGAGTATAGAGGCTGCATCACTCCCACCAAAGCCTCTACCTCTCTCCAAAAACTGTCACTCAAACATGTAATGCGTACTGACTCTGCTTTACTGCATGTATGGCCACTCCATGCAAGCCACTCCTGAGAAACAACTGTCTGCATAAGTGATTGCCTCACTCGAAGCAATCTCTCCATCACAATGCACATATAAGCAAATCTAGTCTTTGCTGGCCTAAGAAGCTCCAAATCACTGTATGATCTGAAAATGGAAAGCAACTTTGGCCTCTTCGTGAACAAGGTGACCACTCTCTGACATGTGGAAAAAATCTCATGTATCCAAGGGACCTTCCCAACATCCTCAATCAATAAGTCTATGCTATGAGCTGCACATGGAGTCCATACAATGGATGGGAACTCCTGCTCTAACATCCGCCCCATGGAAACACAATTACTTCCGTTGTCCGTTATGACTTGGACAACATTCTGCACTCCAATCTCCAAGACTGCCTGTCTGATATGTCCAAAAATGTACTCCCCTGTGATGGATAGGCCTGGAGTAGATGCATCAATGGCACGTAGGAACATGGTACCTTTGCAACAATGAACAAGTATATTATATACATTTCTTTTCCTAATGTCTGTCCATCCATCACACATCAAAGTGCACAATTTCTTTTGTTCTTCTCAGCTCACTTCCTCTTAGCTCTTCATAAGAAGGCCCTTCCCACTCAACCCCAAGCCTACTCACCATTTTCATGGCCTCTTTCCATGCGGGAGTGCGCACCACATTAAAACTTAAACCACATTTAATGAAGAGCCTCATAATACCTTGGGTGGCCTCCTGCTTCCCTTGCTTTTGCAAACTAGCCCGTATGGATGATGCATGTAGGCTGCCACGACCTGTAGCAATGCTCTGACTCTCCCGTGGTCTCTTTTGCTGCTGCCCTGATGCATGTGCTACCTCCTCTGTCTCCAAGTCCTCAACAAGAGGGGCTGAAGGAAACTCCCCTTGAGATGCATGGGATGAATGTCCTGGAGGAATAGAGCTCTGTGCACTACTAAGTGTTTCTGTTGATGCTCTAACCCCTCTTCTCATTTCCCGTGCTGCAACCCATTCCAAAAGCTCTTCTTTCATCTTCTCTGGCATTGGTTTAGAGCAAGGACCAACTCCTATACCTCCAAAACGTGCTAAATGTGCTTTTATTCTATCTGCCCCTCCTGTCCCTTTGTACCCACACAAATTGCAGGTCCATCTCTCACTACCTCCTGTTCCAAACTTTCCTTGGCTCGTGACATATTGCCAACAGCCTTGTTTAGCTCTAGGCATGATGGTTGAAAGTTCTTGACTGCTGTAAACTCTCTCTCTCTCTCTCTCTCTCTCTCTCTCTCTCTCTCTCTCTCTCTCGACTTGTCTCTGCCCGCTGCTAATTGCTCTGAAGACTGAGTGCTCACTGCTCTGGAAGACTGGAATGAAATGAGAAAGGGCCCTCCAGCGGGCCGTTTTCGGCCCGCTGGAAGGGCCCTTTTTTTTTAAATTATACGCAACGCGTTGCGAACGCGTACGCAACGCGGCGTTGCGTTGCGTACGTTGCGAAGGTTCGCAACGCGTTGCGTATGCAACACTGGTATGATCATTGATGTCATATCCTTTCCAATGAACAAGGTATTTTGATCTTCCTTGACAAGCTCTTAAATATAGGACATGCTTGATGTCAGATTATTTTTAGTCTCTGATCATAGTAAATGATGGAGGATGGATTGACACTAGATTGTGCTCATTGAGACTAGATTAGATACAAGATTATCACAACAGATTTTGGTTACAAGATAATCACAAGAGAATACAATACATTGAAATTCAGCTAATATAAGCTGTCCTAGAACCCAAGATTGGTAGATATAGATAATAGATGCAAAAAAGATGCACATGATGCCAAAACCTAGGGTTATAGATATAGATAACAAGACTAGTCAAGGTACAAGGGATCTTGCAATTGAGAATTGTTGGTACAAAACACAATATCAAAGGTAAAAGTTCTAAACTAAATAGGGTCTCACATTACGAGATTATGAGACAAAAAGACAAGAAGTCTATGAGCTAGACTAGACAAGGATTGAACTTGGAACTAGACATGAACATGAACTAGAATTTCAAAGTACTTAGAGATAATGAGATCCTAATATTGGCATCAACAACTTTGAAGATCCCTATAGCTAATGAAGTTGGAATGGTGTGGTATATGCTCTAGAAGCTTAAGATTCTTAATATTGGCATCATCTTAATATTGGTATAATGAGATCCTAATATTGGCATCAACAACTTTGAAGATCCCTATATCTAATGAAGTAGTTGTTGGAGGGTAGTTAAGATTCTTATAGAATGTCTTATGATAACATTACTAATGAAGGTGGAATGGTGTGGTATATGTTCTAGAAGCTTGTGTGATGGCGTGTAAAGGTGTGATATGGGTATTTAAGATCCTCCAAGGGTGCATTTTCATGAAAGATAGGACATAATAGAAGGTTAGGTGCATGAGGACGATATAAGTAGGGATGAGCAAGAGTATGTGACAAAGCATAACACCAAGGATCTCATATTCAAATAAATTTGAGTTTCCATGATATACCCTTTCCCTCAACATTGACTTCCATAAGGAGTGGTTAGATGTTATGGTTTGCATTTTGTTAGATTCTTCCTATGGAAAGTTTTGACTATGAAAGGTTTTCTTTGAAGATATTCTAGATGTCTTTATGTTCAATAATTGGCATTGTATCCTTTCAAATGAAAAAGGTATTCCAATCTTCCTTGAGAGATTCTTGTATCTAGGACATGTTGCTCTTTGAACATGGCCTTGGGCCACAAGAAGTGGTAAAATTCTGGATCTAGGAGCTCTAGTAAGTAGAAAAAAAAAGTTGTCACTATAGGATTGCCAAATTAGCTATATTAAGCCCTAGTGTAGGCTCTTATCTCCTTAATGTAGGACAACTCTTGTGACTAATCCTAGAGTTCACTCATCAGCTTACAAAAATTTTAAAGAAAAGAAGCACTATAATAAAATGTTTAGAGAGTTGTAGTAAGGAGGTTATGACTATGGATTTGGAAGCCACACCAATAATACATGTTTATACGATCTTGTTTATTAATTTGTCTATCAGGAATCTTGGTTTATGGAGGTTCAAGAATTAACATTCTTTAAAGAGAGTGCAAAATGCTAAATCTATTTTAGTGGGCAATTGGACTGTTTCAAGTTGAAATTGCTAATTAGAGGAGAGTCCAACCCTCGGGAATGATCAAGATTTAGCAAATCAAGGTTGCAAGTTTGGAATTCAAAGTTAGTTTTATTGTATTATGACTTGAGGAGTGAACATATGCTTACCCAATGATGTTAGGAAGGCCATGGTTATAAGTGTCAAAGGTCAAACAATTATAGGGATCAGATATGATAGTAACCAAGAAGTCTAAGAAGAAGATTTAGTTAGAAATGATAGAAAGGAAAACCATACTACTAGGATAAATGCCTATGGGAGAAGCTTAAGTAGATTATGAGGAAGAGGAATATCTATGGAAGATTGCAAAGATAATTGGTAAGGAATGTAAAAAGGAAGTTGAGCAAGGCAATTCGGAGACTAATATTTAGCAAAAAGGGAAAAAATATTGCAAAGCAAGGGGAAGATGCTTCGAAATATGCAAGGAAGCTATATTTTGAATAGAGAAAAAATAACCAAAGAGTAAGGGAGCATGCATTGGAGGATGTGAACATTGGGATGGAAGAAAAACCTCAGATAGTAAAAAATTTGGTAGAACTATCAAGCGATTTGAAAGCATTACTAAAGCAACTACTACCAAAGGATGTGTTTGCATGACCATCTATAGATTTGGAAGGGTCCGATCAAACTCTATGTTAACTAACTTGAAAGTTGATGCAATATCAATGAAAAAACAATGTTACAAGATGAACCCCAATCATGCTCAAAACGTGAAGGAGGAATTAGACAAGCTACTAGAGATAGGATTTATTTCCTCTATTGATAAGGATACATGGATCTCACCCATTATAGTAGTGCCAAAGAAGAATGGGAAGTTGAGAGTATGTGTGGATGTTGGAGTTCGAGATCTGTGAAAGCACATAAACAACACAAGGAAGAAGAAGCTTATAGCACAACACAATATAGAATGTATTATCAAGTGAATGTATAAAGATAAGTGACTAGTTAGGTTATGGGCGTATATACAAGTTGGGGGAAAAACCTCCTAAAGAGGGAAAAAAAGTGCCGAGATGGTGTTAAGTGTGTTCACATACATCACTACCAAAATATATCAACAAATCCCCTTTGGGAGTGATGCAATGAATGAGGAGTTGGCACTCATGTATAAGGAAGTGTGAAGCTATGTGGAAAGAAAGCAATCCACAAAGGAAGTAAGCCCAAAGCTTTGGGAACAGATTGAAACTTCTCCCTAATCAGAGCCTTTGTGAAAAGGTTTGCAACATTATCTTGTGTGGGCACATAAGCCAAACTGATCCCTTTAGTAGAGGATCTCTCCCTAGCATAAGTGCACCTCAATGTGCTTTGTGTGAGCATGGAATAAAGTGTTCCTCGCAACTTTCAATAACTTGACTATCAAAAAAGATGGTGGTGGTAGAAGATTGACCAACATGCAAATAAGCCAAAAAGGCATCTTATCCATACACGTTGAACAATCATTGTGAAAGCTTTCGTATACTCAGCCTCACAACTAGAAGTGGCCACAACAGGTTGCTTCTTGCTCAACCAAGATATGCATGAGCTACCAAGCATGAAGCAAAAACTACTAGTGAATACACAAGTGACACAACAATGAGCTTCTTTTGAGTTAGAATAAGTATGTAAAACTAGCAGTAATGATCCCCCTTGGGATAAAACAATCTAAGTAGCGGGGTACCACTCAAGTGGCAGAAGATGCACTTAACCGCCTGCCAATGCTTGACTCCTAGGTAATGCATAAATCTGGCCATCTGAGAGACACCAATCTAAATATCAAGCCGAGTTATGCATAAGTAAATCAAGCATCGAACAACTTGCTGACGGAGAACAACATCAAATGCATCTCCAACATCTTTCCATGGGAGTAGTAATAGGTTTGCAATCTTCAAGGTCAAAATGTTGCAATAATCTCTCTCTCTCTCTCTCTCTCTCTCTATATATATATATATATATATATATATATATATATATATATGTATATGTGTGTGTGTATGTGTGTGTGTATGACACAAAGCTATTCATCCATCAACTTGCATAAAGTGAATGCCTAAATAATGATGTGAATGCCCCAAATTTGACATCTCAAAAGAGGCATGCAAAACAACCTTAAATTCAGCAATATGCTTCACATTAGGACCAATAAGCAACATATCATCAACATATGTGACAATGATTTGACGTACATCATCAATAAACTTAACATATAAGGTTCTGTCAGATGGACTGTTCTCAAAACCATGTGTTATCAAGTAGGCATGTATCTTGTCATACCAAGCATGTGGTGCTTGCTTCAAACCATATAATGCGTTTTTCAACTTGTGAACTTTATTTTCATTCACTTTTTGCACAAAACCATGGGGCCAACATACATATAGTTCTTCATATAAGTCTCAGTTCAGAAATGGTGCTTTAATTTCCAATGGATGCACATTCCAACCATGATGAGATGCAAGTGCACAAATGCTACAAATAGTGGTCATTTGACATGTGGGAGCAAAGATCATATCAAAATCAATGCCTCTCTCTTTAGCATAATCTTTGCCAACAAGCCTAGTATGTACCTAAGTCATAGAATCTTAGGGACTTGTGCCAACTGAGGCTATATCTCAATTGCCCACAAGTGCATATAGTGGTGGATTAATGCATGTTTAATTATCAAACCGTGAATTTAGACATATCAAGTGTATGAAGACTTGTGCACACATGATGGCAAAAGAAGTGAAAGTGCTAACAATGCATGTATCATAGATTCATCTACCACTCAAGGCACTTTTCAATTTGAAAATGCACATTGCGATACTTGTTGCAGCAATAAGCAAAAATTGGGGCTTTTCTCTCAGCTTCGAGATCCAAAGTTTGTCAATAGCGGGTTCATTTCGGAGCTCTCGACAAGATGCATCTAATTGCATAGCCTAATCTGACAAATGTGCTTCAAGTTATGAGCAGAATAGTGAGTGGCGAGAAACTCTAGCTTTTACTCCTCAGCTCACCTAGCTTCACACATGCACTACAACAGCTTAAACAAGATGCAGTGGGTTAGACAATGCTCGTAGACACACATTTCAAGCATCAAACACACATACAAGCTCATGGAGAAGAAGATACTTAGCAAAGAAGAAGTAAATTCGAAATTTCAGCTTGATTACTCACAATGGCAAAAAGTTCTTACAAAGAGTCATCAAGTGACTTATATACATGCACCCTAAAAATGATCCTTTAACACAAGAGACCGACACTTTTATTGGAAATCACTAAATTCTTACTATTATACAAGGGTAATGTTACAATATTTGGGATTTATGCATCTAGAGGACTCCTCTAGAGCATTTACATGGCTCTTGATAGGGACTCATGGAAATATGAAGAAGAGAAATTATGCCTAGATTTGAAAATTTTTGGGGCGTTCTTCTCTTTGCTTCTTTTTTTTACAACACTCTTCCCCTCTTAGTCTCTGTCGTCCCTTGACAGGCTTCTGTTCTCCTGCATGGTTCTTCAACTTGATCTTTTCTCCCCTGATGTTTCATGTTGATCATCCACTTGTCGGAATCTAAGTCCAATGTTTTTGTTGGCCTCTTGACATTCCTTGTATCACACATCAGGATTGTTATCTTTATTCTGGTTGCCATGAATGCGCTTAATGGCTAAGGTGATGTATATTTAATGACCTTTCATTGGAGTTCTTCGTGTTCGGTTGTTGGAAAGACCTTGTTTACTTATTTGTTTACATGCATTGGATCCTTGCTTGCATTCTTTTTGGCCTATTTATTTCTTTTCACTACATGCACCCAACAGCTAAGGTGATGTATATTTATTCATCTTTCATTAGAGTTCTTCCCATTGTTGGAAGGACCTTATGGGTGTGCTAAGGACCTTGTTTTACTTCTTTGTTTGCACTCTTCAGGTCCTTGCTTTGCGTTGCAGCTTGGTGCGGGCCCCTATGGGGATTTAGGCAGAGGGTGAGTCTTTTATTGAGCTACTTTGCACTTTGATTTTCTTCTTTTTCATCTCTTTCTTGATTCTCCCTCTACATGTCCCTCCTCCTGAACTCTGTCGTCCCCGACATGCTTTGTGGGTGATGTGAGTATGTTTGAAATATGGCTTGCTCTTTTTGGTTAAGTAGATTGTCTTCATATATCATTAGCTCTTTCCATTGAGCTAGTTTAATGCCATCATCTGGTGCTTGTCTATGATATGCGAAGAAGCTTAGTTCATATGCCACTAGTCGAGCATTTAAGTTTTAAGACATCTTTAATAATATTTCAGAGTCCATTTCAAAAAATCCTGTAAAGAATGCTTCTTCAAACGTGTGCATGTATTGACTTGGCAGAAACATGAGTTGAGAATTACTAGCCATTATGGTAAGCCGACTAGGCATGGCAGAAAGATAAAAAATCAGGGCATGGGTCCCCTGGTTCATATCGATGAAGTTCAAAAATGTATATTCTGCATGTTTTAACACCTTCAGAACTGTGAGAAGCTGAACACTTTATTGCTCATCTTGATTGCTAAATCTGGGGCTGGCCCATATCTCGCAATCCAATATTCGATGGTGCGCACCATGTAATCTTCAGTTGGTAAGTAATTATGTGGCGCACTTGGCAGTAATGGATAATTAAGCCATTGGTCACTTATTATGCCCTCCAACTATGCCTTCCAAAATTGTGTCTAGGGTCTTCTTCGTGGCACAAGGCAAAACGATGGATTTAATTGCTCTATCCATCTATCTATCTATCAATCTACCTATCTATCTATCTATCTATCTATCTATCTATCTATCTATCTATCTATCTATCTATCTATCTATCTATCTATCTATCTATCTATCTATCTATCTATCTATCTATCTATCTATCTATCTATCTATCTATCTATCTATCTATCTATCTATCTATCTATCTATCTATCTATCTACCTACCTACCTACCTATCGACCTACCGACCTACCAACCTACCAACCTACCTACCTACCTACCTACCTATCTATCTATCTATCTATCTATCTATCTATCTATCTATCTATCTATCTATCTATCTATCTATCTATCTATCTACCTACCTACCTACCTACCTACCTACCTACCTACCTACCTACCTACCTACCTACCTACCTACCTACCTACCTACCTACCTACCTACGTATTCATCTATCAATCCGAGCATCTATCTTTCTATATATCTATTTATCTATGTATCTATTTTTCTATATGTCTATGTATCTATGTATCCATATGTCTATGTATCTGTGTTTATGTATCTATGTATGTATGTATCTATCTATTTAACTATGTATCTATCTATCTATCTATCCATCTATCTATCTATCTCTCTATCTCTCTATCTCTCTATCTATCTATTTATCTATTCTTCTATCCATCCATCCATCTATCTATCTATCTATCTATCTATCTATCTATCTATCTATCTATCTATCTATCTATCTATCTATCTATCTATCTATCTATCTATCTATCTATCTATCTATCTATCTATCTATCTATCTATCTATCTATCTATCTATCTATCTATCTATCTATCTATCTATCTATCTATCTATCTACATATTTCTTGTTGAAAATGTGAACTATGCAAGCTCTAGGTGGATAAAGAGGTCAAAAGACCTTAATATGGACAAAAGCCATGAATTAGATCACTTGGGGCGGTCTCAAGGAGGGGCAAGGCAATCCTAAGGTAGTAGAAAAGTCGGGAGAGGCATCCAAAAGCTATAAAAGCAGGTGAAGTGTCATCAAATGCATAGAAGTCTTGTAGGTCATTGAAGACCAAGAGACATGTACTCAAGGAGACTCAAAGAGACAGTCATCCAAGGCTCAAAGAGCTGAGACACAACTCTCCAAGCTAGGAAAATTGTAGAGGAGGATGTTAGATGCACAAAGGAGGAGTAGGGAGGAGCTATCAAGCCCACACCCTCTCTAGGCTCTTGTAGGTACAAATATAGTATGCTTATAATAGTTTTAACTCTTGGTGTACATATCCAATTCAAGAGATTTAAGGTGCATTCTGTATGTTATATATGTTTATTACTTTTCCTAAGTGGGATTCTTGAAATTAGTTTTGTGTGTAGAGAAATTAGTGTATATGTGTAACACTAATTTCTGCATATCCTATATCTATGCATAGTCTGCTTTGTACAAAGTTGTTGACTAACCTTATTAGATCCATTTAGGGTGTTCTATAGCTTGTTGGAAAGCTTAGGAACCATACTAAGTGTGGCTAAAAGCATAGGCGATTTGTATCAATGTAAGGAAGGTGAATCAGAGTTTTGCTATAGGGTATCAAAAAAGGTGTATGAAGGGATGTAGGTATTGAGTTCATTTGATTTCTAGTGTGCAAATATGAGGGATTAAATTCCATCATTTGGTATCAAAGCTAGAAACATCCTTTGAAGACTCTAGGAGAAGGACACAAAAGCTTGGACATCAAGGCTAAGAGGTACTTTTCAGTGTAACTCTAATTTCCCATTCATTATGGTAGATCTAGGTCAAAAGGTGGAGTTGCTTGACAAAAACAACTATCAGCCATGGAGGTTCACAATCATGAACTAACACATGAGCAAAGGTTTATGGCCTATTGTGTGTGGAGATGAAGATAAGCCCGATGTGGATCCCAAAGATCCAAAGGTCACCTATCAAGAATTGAAGATGTTGAAGGATTGGGATGAAAGGAATAGGAGAGCTATCTTCTACATATCATATGTAATCTCTAACACTATGATTGATCGTATATGAGAGTTTGATCATACTAGAAATGTTTGGGAGGCCTTAGAGAAGATATATGCCACTTCCACAAGAAGCAAAAAGATGCAACTTAAGAATGAACTCCATTCCTTGAATAAGGATAGTGGTCAATCTATTGTTGACTACAGCTTGAGGGTGAAGGAGTTGAGGGAGCAATTGGCATCCATTGGCTGCAAAGTAGATGAGGAAGACCGTGTGTAGATTAGTCTCAATGGGTTGAGAGGGAAAGACAAGTGGAAACCCCTCATACTACCATCTGTATAGAGATCCTCTACCAACTCTTGAGGAGTTCATCCCACACCTAGTGGCAGAAGAGGTTGCCATAGGAGATACATCCAAGAAGGATGGTCACTCATAGGTCCTATATGCTACCAAAGGAAAAGGCGAGAGTGGCAAGAAGGGGAAAGGAGGAAAAAGCAAGTGGAAGTAGTCCAAGGAAGAAGATTTAGATTCAAAAGGAGATAGCAAGGCATCATCTTCAAGGAAGGGCAAGAATGGCAAAGGGAAGAACAACCCTCATCAAGGTAAAACTTGTTTTATATGTGGTAAGCAAAATAATATTTCTTTGAATTGCTGGTTCAAGGATGACAAAGGCTAGAATAAAGAGCAAGGTAACTATGCTAACAACTCCAAGAAGGATGATGAGAAGGAGACCCCTCCTAGCCATGAGACATGGCTACACTAGTGGTTCCAAGGACACATAGTGGTACATAGACTCTGGATGCTCTAATCACATGTCATGTATGGAGGAATATTTTGTTCATATATAGGTTCCAAGCTCAAAAGGTTGTGTGGAGATAGGAGATAACATTGAGCATCCCATTACGCATGTGGGAGATGTGAAGCTACGTGAAGGTAAATCTATCACTCTTAAGGATCTGCTCTATGTTCCATCTATTTCCAAGAACCTTATCTCTGTAGGATAGATGGTAGAGAAAGGTATGCAAGTTATATTTGATGCAAAAGGGTGCATGGTGAAGCAAGGAGGCAGCGTCATTGCCAAGGGAAGGAAAGAAGGCAGATTGTTTACACTAGATGTTGTTGCTACACACAACAAGGTATGTTATGTGATGATTGGTAAGAAAAGGATTGCAAAGATTGATGTTTGGCACAAGAGGATAGGACATATCAATATTTCCAAGTTAAAAAGCATGTGCAAAGCAGGTTTAGTGCAGGGAGTACCAAATCTTGAAGGCCAAGATCTACATGAGTTTCAATGCTTGTCAGCTAGGTAAGCAATCAAGGAAGCCATTTCCAAAGAGTGAGTAGAGATCCTCTAAGCTCTTGGAGTTTATACATAGATGTATGGGGCCCTAGGAGAGAGGCTTCATTTGGAGGAGCTAGGTACTTTGTCACTTCCATTGATGACCACTCAAGAAAGGTATGGCCATATGTTTTCAAGGAAAAATAAAAAGTATTTTCATGCTTTCAAAAGTTTAGGTCCCTTGTTGAGAAAGAATGTGATACACACTTCAAGACACTAAGGTCAATGGAGGGGGAGAGTATTTCTCCAAGAAATTCACAAAGTAATTGTAGGACAATGGCATAAAGAGACATTTTACATGCCGGTACACCCATCAACAAAATGGCGTTGCAAAGAGGAAGAATATGCATTTGGTTGAGATAGCTAGATGTCTCATAAATGAAGGTACGTTACCATTCTCTTATTGGGTTGAGGCTATGCGTATAGCTTCTAACTTGATAAATAGGGTTCCAACAAGTGGTGTGCACAACTTGACTCCACACAAAATCTATTATGGCAAGAAACCAATCGTGGAGCACCTCAAGGTATTTGGATGTGTATGCTTTATTCATGTTCCTAGTGAAGTGAGAACAAATTTAGAGCGTAAGAGTGAGAAATGTGTGTTCATTGGATACTCAAATGAGAAAAAAGGCTACAAGTGCTCACCCTCTCTCAAAGAAGCTATATGTGTCAAGAGATGCTGTGTTTGATGAGTCAAGGTAATGGTGTAGAGACAAGGGCAAGGCAAAGTTGGATGAAGAGGATCAAGAGGATCAAAAGGAGTATGCAAGATTTGATGTGCAGATTCAACCTCAAGAGTCAATCATAATAAGTGGACCAGAGGCTTCTACATCTAAGGTACACTCATATGATCACTCTTACACTTATGATTATGAAAGATCATACTCTACTTCAAAGTATAGAAGGCTGCAAGAGATATACTATGACACTAGGGAAGCTCAAGAGGAGTCAGAAGAGGAAGAGATTGAGTATGTCATTAATCCTAATTTAAATCTCAATAGACTCAGGAATCAATATCCCAAAGGTCAAGAGAGGAGGTCTACAAGGAAGAAGGAACCCCCACAAAGGTATACATATGGTTCTTTCATGGCAAAGCACTATGCATACATGATGAATGTCATTGCAGATCAAGAGCCAGATTCTTATGAGGAGGCAAAGACCAAGCTAGAGTGGAAGAAGGGCTATGTATGAAGAGTTCAAAGATATTAAGGAGAACAACACTTGGGAACTAGTACCCAAGAAGGAAGGCATGAAGATATTCCAAAACAAGTGGGTGTACAAGACCAAGAGGAATGAAGATGGTAGCTTGACAAGGTACAAGGCTAGACTAGTAGCCAAAGGCTACACAGACACAAGGGGTGGATTATGAGTAGACTTTAAGCCCTATGGAAAACAAGGCTACCATTAAAGCTCTCATAGCCTATGTGTAGCAAGGAGGCATCCTATCTACCAGATGGACATAAAGAATGCTTTCTTAAATGGTGAGTTACAAGAAGAGGTGTTCATGGAACAACCTCAAGGGTATGTAGATCCACAACACCCTACCTATGTTTGTAGGTTGAAGAAGGCCTTGTATTGCCTAAAGCAAGCACCAAGGGCTTGTAATCAGAGGCTAGTGGACTTTTTGAAGAGATCTGGTTTCTCTCCAAGTGATGGATATCCATCCTTGTATGTGAAGAAGACAAATGACAAGATATGTTTGATATGCATATATGTAGATGATCTTCTTGTGACAGGTGATGATGATGCAGGGGATAAGGACCATCAAAGAGAAGCTTGGAAGAGAGTTCAAAATCTCAAATTTAGGTGTGCTAGTGTACTTTCTTGGCATTGAGGTGATCTATGGGAAAAAGGTATCTATCTCTCTCCCAAAAGAAGTATCTTCTAGATGTGTTTTTTAGGTTTGGCATGACAGATTGCAAACCAATAGCTCAACCTATGGATTCAAATGTCAAGTTAAGCAAGGAAGATGGTAAGAAGCTAGAAGACCTTACACTATACAGGAGCATTGTGGGATCATTGATCTATGCTACACTCACAAGATCTGACTTGTGCTAC
>CM035439.1:84907011-84937011 GCA_020310875.1 Ceratopteris richardii | reverse complement strand
CATATGTTTGTGCATATCCTTTTGCTACCAATGGTTCTTTGTACTTGCTTATGCTACCATCAGCATTGTGCTTTACCTTGTAAACCCTAGTCAACCATTTGTCCAACAAAAACCAGATTCTTTGTTATATTTGGAACATGCAACACATCAACAAGATGTTTTACCTTCCTGTCCTCCATATACAATGCTATGTTTCTTGTATTCTTGATAGGGTGTGATGTGTTATAACATGTTTCAACATATCGAGGAACTAAAAGTTTTTGCAAACTATTAAACCATTTTGCATGACTAGTCATGTGATTTGAAGCACCTGAATCAACATACCAAACATTACCATTCGATTTTGAAATATAAAACAAACATCGTATTGATCGTATGATATTGAACCATGAATAGCTTCTCAAAATCATCTGCACTTGTGGTTGCATAGTTGTTTTGCTGTCTTCTATGTTGATATATTTAGGTAGTGATGTGTGTGAACACTCTAGGACCGTCGGGGTACTTTTTTCCCTCTTTAGGAGGTTTTTTTTCCCCAGCTTGTATATACGCCTATTGCCCTAATGGGCTACTTATCTTTGTACATTCTAGTGGTAATACATTCAGTATTGTGTGTTGTGCTCCAAGCTTTTTCTTCTTCCTTGTGTTGTTCGCGTGCTTCCGTAGACGTCTAACTCCAACAATCGGTATTAGAGTAGGTCGTTGCTTCATCTAGGGCGTCATCGACACCCCTCCAGTCACAGTCTTAGAATTGCACGAAATTTGGTACGTATACTCAGGGTGTTTCAGAGATCAAAGCGGCTTTGCTGTGTGGTGTTGAAATCCCGATTTGAGCTCATTTCGGCCTCCGAACGCACTATCACAGTGCTTGTGCAAGCTATTTTGTCGTTTTGTGCCAATGGTCTATACCAGTTTCGGTTCGCCAATATAAGCGTCTCAAAGTCTGCTATAGGTCTAGCAGAATTTGTCTAGGCAGTTCTGTTCAATTTTTCGAGATACAATCAATTTTTTGCATCAAGGTATTTTAGTCACCGGCCATGGTTGAAAGTAGTGATGTATTCCGTATGTTGGCTATTGAGGATAAGTTGGATGGTACCAACTAGCCGTTATGGGCTTATATAATGCAACATGTATTGGTTGCAAAAGGACTGTGGAACATTGTGTAGGGTGTTGAAAAATGTCCTATCACACCTGCAACTGTTACAACTGCATGTACTGAAGCTGATGCAGAAGGTGTTGAAGATGATGATATTCTGCATGTTCCTGTTCATACTACGGTTTCTATTGCACCTATTGCAGATCAAATTCATTGGGATGACAGAGATTCCCAGGCACATGCATTGATAGCTTTGTTTGTCAAACGTGCCACTATTCCTCACATTCGCTCTTGTAGAACAGTTAAGGATGCTTGGGATACACTTACCACATTGTACCAAGCTAGGAATGAGGCTCATGTTGCTTACCTCCGAAAACAGTTGGAGAGTGAGCACATGAATGAAGGTGATTCTATGGACAATTTTCTAACAAAGATCAAAGACTTGAAGGAACATTTGATTTTTGCTAATGAGGTTATACTAGATAGCTCACTTGTGCGGACCGTTCTGAATGGTCTTCCTGATTCATATTAGAGTTTTGCTTCTACTCTTCGATTGATGATGAAAGGCAATCCAAATGCCTTGTCATTTGAGGAGTTAGTCTCTGTTCTATTGCAGGAAGATCAGTCCAGGCAAAACAGGTCCATTATGCGAGTTGCAGATCAAACTTTCCTGGCTAGTCAGAAGGGCAAAGGAAAATGGAGCTCTTCAACTAGTAAGCAGAAATCTGCAAATGGTGCACATTTGAAGAAGGAAGATAAAGATGAGAAGAAATCAGAAAAGCAGAAATTGTTTTGCAAGTACTGTAAAGGGAATGATCATATCATAAAGAACTGTCCAAAACTGGCTGCAAAAGAGGAAAAGCAAAGGGAGGCTAGAATGGTTGTTGCAGAGGCCTTTACACAGAAAACAGAGTCTCCTAATCTTGTGCAGGAAGAAGACTGGGTGTTTACTACTGTTTGCAGTTTTTACTCATCTTCTCATAAGCAGTGCATGTGTTTAGTAGACTCAGATGTTTGATACTTTGATAGTGGGGCAACCAAACACATTACCTCACAGTGTAGTTTCTTCTCTTCACTTGAGCCTGCCCCTATAGGGAATACTGTTACATGCGCCAACAACTCCTCTTATCCTGTTATGGGAGTTGGTAAGATCATTTTGACTACTGCTGATGGTAGTTCTTTCACTTTGTCAGATGCTTTGTTTGTGCCAGGGATCAAGAAAAATATGTTATCAGTTTCTGCATTAGCCAAGATTGGCTTGGTTGTGAAATTTGTTGATGACAGGTGTACAGTTCATGATCTGTCAAATGGCTACCTGATTATTGCTTTTGGCATTTTATGCCGTGGGATGTATAAGCTCATAGACTATGAAAGATATGTGAATGATTTGACATGTGTAGTACATGATTCTCAAGCTATGTCAGATGCAAAGCTTTGGCATGCACGCTTTGGTCATCTGAATTTTGCTAGTTTGCTACGAGTGCAGAAATCTGAAATGGCGTCCTCTTTGCCCAAACTTGAGGCACCTAGAAAACATGTTTGTGAAGGCTATATTTTGGGCAAAATGCAGCGTTCCTCATTTCCAAAAGATGGTTCAGTTTGGGCTACTCAGAAATTGGAGCTTGTACATAGTGATGTCTCTAGTCCTATGCAGACTCCTTCTTTTGGAAATTATCTTCACTTCGTGACTTTCATTGATGATTTTTGGAGGCATGCATGGGTATATCCATTGAAAGCAAATTTCGAAGTATTCATGTGCTTCAAATAGTTTTTCGTTTTGGCTGAAAATCTGTTAGCATGTAAAATGGGCACCCTCTGTTCTGACCGAGGGGGGGAGTTTAGTGCATTTCTGGCTAAATGTGGGATAAAACATCAGTGTACAGTGCTATATACACCTCAATAGAATGGAGTTGCTGAATGAAAGAATAGGTCACTCATGGAGATGGCGAGGTGTATGGTCAAGAGTCAGGATTTACCACATAGTTTCTGGCTTGAGGCTGTCATGTATGCAACATATGTACTTAACATGTGTCCCACTAAAGCATTGCAGTCTATCACTCCATATGAGGCTTGGCATGATCGCAAGCCATTTTTTGCTCATCTGTGTGTTTTTGGTTGTTTGGCATATGCATTAGTGCCTAAACAACATCGTAGAAAATTGGATGATAAAGCAATAAAATGTATTTTTGTTGGGTACAGTTTTGAAAGTAAAGGCTATCGTCTGTATCATCCACATACTAAACACATTCTGGTTAGTTGTGATGTTGTTTTTGTGGAAGATGCTATTAAGCCATTGCTTTTATGTACTAAGGAGACATCTGTTATGTCCAAAGATATGTATGATACTTTGCTGCCTCTTTTTACATGTGGACAATCTAGTGCTGGTCCTAATGAGGCAACTTCTCAGCCTTTGCAAGTTTCATGTGATGATGCAGATCATTCCATTTCTCATGCAAATTTACATGATGCACTTGTTGATGAGAGATCTGATATTGAGCAGGCAAAAACTATGCCAAAATGGCTGGTGAAGACTTTGCGTGATAGAAAATTAGATGCAACTATGTCATATCGTACTTGTTCAGGCTCTCATAGTGCCCCTTTTGCATCAGATTGCTATGCTATGACTGCATCTAGTCTCTGTGATGAGAATGAGCCTGTTTCGTTTGATGAAGCACAAAATTCAGAAAATTGGATGGCTCCTATGCAATCTGAATATGATGCTATAATGAACAATAGTATTTGGTCTTTATGTGACTAAGGGTATACCAGTTGAACCGTAAGCGTGATGGTGCAATTGACAGGTATAAGGTAAGGCTTGTTGCAAAGGGTTATGCACAGGAAAGAGGCATTGATTTTGATGAGACCTTTGCACCTACTTGCCAAATGACTACTGTTCGTAGCATCTGGGCACTTGCAGCTCATCATGGTTGGAATGTACATCAGTTGGATATCAAAACAACATTTCTGAATGGTGACTTGCATGAAGAAGTGTATGTTTTCTAGCCCCGTGGATTTGTGCAAAAGGGCATGAGAGCCAGGTGTGTAGGTTAAAGAAGGCATTATCTGGCTTAAAGCAAGCACCACATGCTTGGTATGAAAAGATTCATGCCTATCTGATTGCACATGGTTTTGAGAACAATCCAACTGAAAGCACCTTATATGTTAAGCGTGCTAATGATGTACTTCTAATCATTGTGGTTTATGTTGATGGCATGCTATTGATTGGTCCGCATGAGAGGCATATTGCTGATTTTAAGGCTGATTTACATGCCTCATTTGAGATGTCTGATTTGGGGCGTTTGCATCACTATTCGAGCATCTAGTTTATGCAAGTTGATGGTGGATGGCTTTGTGCCAAAACAAAATATATTGACACATTATTGCAGCATTTTGGCCTTGAAGTCTGTAAGACTATTGCCACTCCTATGGAGACAGGTTTACGATTGAGTCTTCAAGATGCTAGAGATGCATTTGATGTTGTTATCTATCAGCGAGTTGTTGGATGCTTGCTTTACTTATGCATTACTCGACCAGATATTCAATTTGCTGTCTCATAGATGAGCACGTTTATGCATTGCCCAGGTGTCAAGCATTGGCAGGTGGTTAAGCGCATCTTTTGCTACTTGAGTGGCACCCGGCTACTTGGGTTGTTTTATCCCAAGGGGGATCATTACCACCAAATTTGCATGCTTTTTCTGACTCTGACTTGGTTGGTTGCTATGACACTCGTGTGTCCACTAGTGGTTTTTGCTTCATGCTTGGTAGCTCATGTATATCTTGGTTGAGCAAGAAGCAGCCTATTGTGGCCACTTCTAGTTGTGAGGCTGAGTATAGGGCAGCTTTCATAGTGACTATTGAGTGTGTGTGGCTCAAATGCCTTATGGCTGATTTGGGTGTTGGTCAGTCTTCTGCCACCACCATCTTGACTGAGAGTCAGAGCGCATTGGCAGTTGTGAGGAATGTTGTGTTCCATGCTCACACTAAGCACATTGAGGTGCATTATCATTATGTCAAGGAGAGGTTCTCTGCTGGAGAGATCAACTTGGCATATGTGCCCACACAGGAGAACATTGCAGACCTTTTCACGAAGGCTCTGCCTAGGGAGAAGTTTGAAGCTTTCTGCAAAGCTTTGGGCTTACTTCCTTTTGTGGAGTGATTTCCACATAGCTTGGCACTTCCTTATACATGAGTGCCATCTCCTTGTTCACTGCATCACTCCCAGGGGGGATTTGTTGATATGTTTAGGTAGTGATGTGTGTGAACACTCTAGGACCGCCGGGGCACTTTTTTCCCTCTTTAGGAGGTTTTGTTCCCTCGTCTTGTATATACGCCTATTGCCCTAACGAGCTACTTATCTTTGTACATTTTAGTGGTAATACATTCAGTATTGTGTGTTGTGCTCCAAGCTTCTTCTTCTTCCTTGTGCTGTTTGCATGCTTCCGCAGACGTCTAACTCCAATATTCTATTATTTGGATTCTTCAACCTACAATCACGTTCAACGGGTAATCATTTCTTTGGAAATCTCTACGGCCTCTTGGCTCCCCTTGCCTTGAAACTATCCTCAACCTCCTGCATGATTCTCATGTTGACCTTGGTCTTGGTTATTGTTTCCTCTTCCACTTCCGAAACCTCTACCTCTACCCCTTCCTCTGCCTATTCAAAACTAGATTTTCCTTGGGAGTTTGAGTCCTCATGAAGATTCTTTTCTTCAATAATCAACATGGACGCCAGATAAACAAAATTCAGAATATTTTCCTTGGTCTATGTAGAAGTTTTGAACTGCTTATATGCAACTCCTAGACCATAAAGGCACACTTCCACCTTATCATTGTCATCTACATTCACACCAATAGATGCAACTGCCTCATATATGCTTTTGGTTTTTAGGGTGTAGTCACTTATTGACATGCCCTTTTTCTCTAGTGTATGAAACTCGTTCTTGAGTTGCAATTTTTGTGCCTTTGCATTGGTCTCATATAATGTGACCAAACTATTCCAAGCCTATTTGAGAGTCTTGGCATCTTGTATGTGCCCAATCATTCTATGCTGTATGCTAACAGATAGCCAATACATTACCTTTCATGCTCCTTGATTCCATTCCTCATATGCTCGTAACTAGTCTGAAGCCGAATTCCTCTCTGGTAACTGTGGAGCATTTTCCTTCTCTCCTTCGATGTACTTCCAATAGACTTTTCCTATCAAGAAATTTGTCATTCTGAATCCTCAAGCATGGAAGTTGCTCTTGTCCATCTTATCGCTCATAAGTTGACTCATTCCATCTGCATTTGCCATTTTTGCAGCAATTCATAGCATTGCAAAAACACTACAATAGTACTACTACTTGAGTAGTGTCGCACTATGACATGACATTTTTGTTGAAAGTTTTTCAAGCTCAAGAGTGTGGGAACATGCCCCAAATTGAACCTTCCACATCATCCACAATCAAAGGAGGCTGATTTCCACGAGTTGGAGGCATCCAATTATGCCCATAATGGAAAGAAGTTGATTAGAGAAGATTTAGCTCACCTCTTGATGTGATTGAACCTCACTTTTTACATGTATATGCTTTTGATTGGTTAAAGAGGTTAGTATGTGGTCTTTAAAACCTCTAATGAGTTGTATTATGACTTAGAGTCATGGAAATACGTGCCCAAGCTGCCCCCTTGCTTAAGCACACCCCCTACTAGCTGTTCTCTGCATATTTTGCAAAAATTTCACTTTTACACACTCTATCTATCTAGATGTTTTTGGCAGACCCCTTGGTCTTGTAATTGTTGTTTCTCCTTCATCCGGAATCCATTTTGCAACGATTTTTGTCTTGTTGGAAAGCTTATAAGTTCTGCTTTGTTTGGTATAAGTCTCAGGTTTAGTGCCTGCACATGTGCAGAGAAATGTCCAGAACAGTGTCTGTCTAGTTAGCTCATACTCTGTGAAGAGATCAAGTTGTCTGTTTTGTTGCAGCTGGTTGAGGCATCATCCAGTATCCAAATGGAGTGATTTTACTTTGATTTGAAAGCTCTTAAAGTCTAGTTTATTCCTGCAAAATTTCATTTTCAGTCTCTGCATATACTCAGAGAAACTCAGAAAATACAGAGCCTATGTCTGAAAAATTTCAGGATCCTAGGAGGGTTCATTTGCTTTTGTTGTGCACATAGGAGTGTTTATCCTCCAACAGTGGTATCAGAGCCATAAGTGGAGTATCAAAGAGAAGAAGGAGCTACTGAAGTGAAGTAAAGACTTCATCAAAGTTTGAAGGAAGGAAGCAAAGAACGGGCACGTCAACAACAAGGGGAAGCAAATACATCATCAAATCAAAGATGAAGCTTCATCAAGAGGAGTAGCTCTATTTTTTGGGGTAAAAGACATCCTTTTCAACTTCATTGCATCAAGGGGGAGGTTCAAAAGAGTTAGGAGGCACCATGGCTGATCTCAATGCTCAGATTGAGAAGCTCGAAAAAGGAAACTACCAACCGTGGCAATTTAGAATAAGCAATTTTTTGATGGGGAAAGGTTTGTGGGGACTTGTGAGTGGTGGAGAGCCAAAAACCTACATAGATGAGGTAAATCCAACCAATGACCAAAGAAGAGCAGTAAGAGAATGGGATGAAAGGGACAAAAGGGTCATTTTCATTTTATCTCAGCATATTAGCAACTCTATGGTAGGGCATATTCAAGATTTGGATACATCGAAGAAGGTGTGGGAGTGCTTGGAGAGATTGTACTCAACCTCCACAAAAGCTAGAAAAATTCAGCTCAAGAATGAGCTAAATGATCTTAGGAAAAGCCCCTCTCAAGGTGCTAATGATTACATATTAAAGATTAAAGAGCTTGCAGATGCACTAGGGTCAATCGGTTGTGCCCTAGATGATGACGATCTTGTCGCCCACACCCTAAATGGACTTAGGGATGATGAAAAATGGAGGGCCTTCACAACTTCAGTGTATGTAAGGGACTCTCTTCCTGATTTTGATCAACTAATCACTCTCATGGTGACAGAGGAGATGAACCTTGGTGGTCATAATGCCAAGGATAGCCAAGGGCAATTGTTGTATGCAGGTAGAGGAAGAGGAAGACACAACCGAGGTGCTACAAGAGGAAGAGGAAGATATCAAAGCAACCAAGGAGGTCAATGACAACAAGAAAATGCAGGCCAAAGAGGTGGAAGAGCCACAAATAGAGGAAGAGGTGGAAGATTTGGTGGAAGAGGACAAGCCACTTCAAATGGATGCTTTGTATGCAGTAAGCCCGATCATTTTGCAAATGAATGCTATAATAGAGCTCAAAGACAAGGGAATCAAATCAACATCAACAATTATAGAGGGCAAGGTAATTATGCAAACACATCATCCAGCCAAGGGAATGATTATTTACTTGCCATGAGATATGGTGAAGATACAACTCAAGCTAGTGAAGATGTATGGTATGTAGACAGTGGATGTAGCAATCATATGTCATGTCGAAAGGATTTTTTTAGTAATTTGCAGGTCCCAAAGCATCAAGGGCATGTGGAAACAGGTGATAACTCAGAGCATATCATTCAACATGTGGGAGATATCAGTTTGGAAGGAAATCAAAGAGCAAAGTGCTTATCAGAGGTATTACATGTCCCTACTATTACCAAAAACTTGATTTCGGTAGGCCAAATGGTAGAAAAAGGCTATCAACTTAGGTTCAATGAAAGAGGATGTTTTGTTGAGGATCCAAGGGCAGGTTTCAAGCTCATAGCAAAAGGAAAAAAGCAAGGGAGAATGTTCACAATGGACATAAATCAGCCACACCATTCAATGTATGTCACATATGGAGACAAGAGGATAGCAGATTTGGATCTATAGCATAAACGAATAGGTCACATCAACCTACAAAAGCTCAAGGACATGCAAAGGAGGAGCTTGGTAAGAGGCCTACCAAATTTTACATGTAAAATGTTGCATGAAATTTGTGTAGCTTGCCAACAAGGAAAACAATCAAGGCTGCCCTTCAAGAAGAGTACCTATGTAAGTGCAAATGTTTTAGACCTCATTCACACGGATGTTTGGGGTCCAACAAGAGAAGCATCCCTTGCTGGAAATAGGTATTTTGTAACCTTCATTGATGACTTTTCAAGGAAAGTGTGGTTGTATTGCATTAGAAACAAATCAGATGTGTTCCACTACTTCAAGAAATTCAAAGCACAAGTGGAGAAGGAATCTGGCAAGTTTATCAAAACTTTGAGATCCGATGGAGAGGGAGAGTATTTCTCCCATGAATTTTTTGAATTTTTGCAGGTCAATGGCATCAAAAGACAATTTACATGCAGGTATACCCCTCAACAAAATGGGGTAGCAGAGAGAAAGAACAGACACATAGCAGAGGTAGCAAGGTGTATGCTCAACGAAATGAATATGCCGCATTGTTATTGGGGAGAGGCTACATATACAGCCACATACATCATGAATAGATGTCCTACATCAGGTATACATCATCTAACCCCTGAGGAAGCATGGAGTGGAAGAAAACCTTGCATTTCACATCTTAGAATCTTTGGTTGTATATGCTATGTACATGTACCTCAAGAGTTGAGGTCAAAGTTAGATGCCAAATCTGAAAGGTGTATTTTTTTGGGATATTCTATGGAACAAAAGGGGTATAAATTCTATAATCCCATCACCAAGGAGCTGAAGGTAAGTAGGGATGTTGTCTTTGATGAGTTGAAGCCTTGGTATGCATGCACGAGTCCATTCCAGGTTGAAGACATAGGTGAGACAGATTTGAAGAATGATGATAGAGTTCAAGAAAGCATGGATTTGAGTGGTCCAAGCAACTCATGCAACACAAGGACACCCTCACCATGGAGTGGAAGGCTTAGGGAAAGAGAGACCAGCTCTGAAGAAAGCAAAGTCAAAGGCAAAGAGAAGATTTTAGTTGAAGAAGGAAGCTATGTGGACGAGAGCATGTTGGAAGATGAAGAGATAGAAGAAGTTCAAACTCCAAGAGTGGCCAAACAAAGAAAGAAGATGGCAACCACACCTAAAGGAAGTGAAAGAAGGTCTTCAAGAGTAAGCTATCCAGTACAAAGGTTAACATATGATAATTTCATTGCAAAGCATTATGCATACATGACTCAGGTAATCAAGGACAAAGAACCAACTAGTTATGAAGAAGCTAAGGATTGCAAGGAATGGCAAGAGGCAATGAAGGAAGAGCTCAAAGCACTTGATGAGAACCATACTTGGAGCTTGGTACCAGCTCAAGAAGGCATGAAGGTGATAGGTAATAAGTGGGTTTACAAAATTAAAAGAAATTCAGATGGTTCCATTGCTAGGTACAAAGCAAGGTTGGTGGCGAAAGGGTTCTCCCAAAGCTACGGGATAGATTATGATGAAACTTTCAGCCCCGTAGCCAAGATGCCAACAATTAGGACTTTGATTGCAGTGGCCACATCAAGGAAATGGAGCTTATATCAGTTGGATGTGAAGAATGCCTTCCTCAATGGAGAGCTTGAAGAAGTAGTCTACATGAGCCAACCTCAAGGATTTGCTAGTATGAGGTACCCAAATCATGTTTGCAAGCTAAGGAAAGCATTATATGGACTAAAGCAAGCCCCAAGGTCCTGGAATCAGAGGTTAGTGGATTATTTATCAAGTTGTGGATACAAAGAAAGTGTTGCAGATCCATCACTTTACATGAAGAAGCAAGGAGACAAGACGGTATACATATGCATCTATGTGGACGATTTGATCATCACAGGAAGTGATATTGCAGGTATTAAAGATATCAAATCAAAGCTAGGAAAGGAGTTCAAGATATCTGATCTTGGAACACTAAAGTACTTCTTGGGAATAGAGGTAATCTATGCACACAATGGCATCTTCTTGATTCAAAGAAAATACTTGTTGGATGTGCTATACAGGTTTGGTATGAGTGGTTGTAAGCCACTTTCTCAGCCCATGGAGCCCAATACAAAGTTGGTTGTAGGTCAAGGAGAGGCTATACAAGATATTACACTATATAGAAGCATAATTGGTTCATTAATTTATGCTACATTCACTAGACCTGATCTTGCATATGTAGTAGGTGTTCTCTCTCAATTTTTGCATGCACCTACTCATGATCATCTTATGGCGGCAAGAAAGGTGCTTCGTTACATCAAGAACACCATCGACCAAGGTCTATTTTACTCATAGAGATGCTGATCTAAGTGTCAAAGGATATAGTGATGCTGATTGGGTAGGTAGCAAGGATGATCGAAGGAGTACATCGGGTTATGTTTTCACGATAGGTACAAAAGTGATCTCTTGGAACTCTAAGAAGCAACCCACTGTTGCTCTTTCATCCACAGAGGCTGAGTACAAAGGTTTAGCATTGGCTACATGTGAGCTATTATGGCTTAAGAAGCTACTTAAGGACTTGGAAGTAGAAGTGGAGGAGTTTCGTCTTTATGGAGACAACATTTCAAGCATCTATCTAGCTAGCAGTCCCATGTTTCATGCAAGGAGCAAGCACATAGAGGCTCATTACCACTTCGTTAGAGAAAAGGTGATGGCAAAAGAGCTAGATATAAGGTATGTGAACACTAAAATGCAGGTTGCAGACATGATGACAAAGTTTCTTGAAGGTACAAAGCTTGGAGGATTCAAGGAAGCTATCAACATAAGAGACATAGGCTGAAGCAACAAAGGAAAAGAATTGAGCTTGAGGGGGAGTGTTGAAAGTTTTTCAAGCTCAAGAGTGTGGGAACATGCCCCAAATTGAACCTTCCACATCATCCACAATCAAAGAAGGCTGATTTCCACGAGTTGGAGGCATCCATTTATGCCCATAATGGAAAGAAGTTGATTAGAGAAGATTTAGATCACCTCTTGATGTGATTGGACCTCACTTTTGACATGTATATGCTTTTGATTGGTTAAAGAGGTTAGTATGTGGTCTTTAAAACCTCTAATGAGTTGTATTATGACTTAGAGTTGTGGAAATACGTGCCCAAGCTGCCCCCTTGCTTAAGCACACCCCCTACTAGCTGTTCTCTGCATATTTTGCAGAAATTTCACTTTTACACACTCTATCTATCTAGATGTTTTTGGCAGACCCCTTGGTCTTCTAATTGTTGTTTCTCCTTCATCCGGAGTCCATTTTGCAATGATTTTTGTCTTGTTGGAAAGCTTATAAGTTCTACTTTGTTTGGTATAAGTCTCAGGTTCAGTGCCTGCACATGTGCAGAGAAATGTCCAGAACAGTGTCTGTCTAGTTAGCTCATACTCTGTGAAGAGATCAAGTTGTCTGTTTTGTTGCAGCTGGTTGAGGCATCATCCAGTATCCAAATGGAGTGATTTTACTTTGATTTGAAAGCTCTTAAAGTCTAGTTTATGCCTGCAAAATTTCATTTTCAGTCTCTGCATATACTCAGAGAAACTCAGAAAATACAGAGCCTATGTCTGAAAAATTTCAGGATCCTAGGAGGGTTCATTTGCTTTTGTTGTGCACATAGGAGTGTTTATCCTCCAACAATTTTGATCTCAGAAAACACAGTTTTCGTGTATGAACAGTACATGGAATCGCTTGAAATTCTGGATCTTGAATATATGAGTGTTTGTGAATAGGACTCAAGTTAGAATTTCGCAAAGTGACCTTGTTTTTCTATGGGCCCCACCTTATTGAAATGAAGGTCGAGATAGCTCCAAAATAGAAATTTGAGGTCATTTATGAATCAGGCTTTCTCCATGCCTTCTTGCGTACTCTTCACCGTTAGCCTTGTCCACGAACTCTTTACAACCACACTAGCTGTGATACCATGTCATGAAGAAGGAGATAAAGAAGAGAGCTAACACACACGCTCACAAACAAATGGGAGAACACACAAAGATTGAGGCAAGGAAAAATGATCTTCTTCTTCGTCTATAAAATAAAAGGAATGTACAAGAATGACCTAAAAACAATAGAAAAGATTTGGATATCAAAATCTATTCAGATGCAGATTGGGCATGAGCTAAGGATGATAGAACAAGTACTTCTGGTTACTTAGCATTTGCACGTTCAAAGCTAGTATCATGGAGTTCCAAGAAGCAACCTACAGTTGCTTTATCCTCGACTGAAGTAGAGGACATAGGTATGACCATAGCAACTCAAGAGGCAATGTGGTTAAAGGCATCGTATATAGATTTAAGACTTGTGAGTTCCAAAGCTCACATATTTGGAGATAATGTAAGTTCCATGCATCTTGCGGCAAACCCTATTTTCCATACAAGAACCAAACACATAGAGGTTCATTACCACTTCATCAGAGAGAAGCTCATGGCAAAGGAGATTGACATTTCTTTTGTTCCTACTGAAAAGCAAGTAGCAGATATGATGATGAAGGCACTTGATGGAGTAAATCTTTGTATATTCAAAGCTATGGCAGGTATTCAACCTATTAGAGAATGAATACTCAAGCATACTTTAGTTTGAGGGGGATTTGTTGGAACATCAAGCTTACACTATGCTTGAGTTTGATTTGATCTACATCAAAGGCTATCGCACCGAAAGAATATCCATTGGAGAGTTCTTTTTCTTATGCTCACTTATTGTATTTTTTGAAAAGATTTTTCATGGATCTTTTACCATTGTAAAAGCCTTGAGCTTTACACATGTAAAAGTAGAAAGATAGAGCCTAAATCCTACGAATTTGTGGTGGTTGAGTTGCATTCAATCAAGCAATCAATCACCTAAAAGTAGATCAAACTAGATCTTCACTTTTCCTAGATTATAGGAAAGTGAATTGATTCCCTCCAACAACCATTCCCACCTTCATTTGAATTCAAAATCCACTTGTAGAACTCGTGCAACACTTCTATAGTCTATATAAAGACCTGAAATCACTTGTACAATATATGGAAGCAATATACATACACTTGTGATCATCATTGTCTTGCTCCAATTTTCTGCATCATCTTCTTCGCCAACAATAATCGTGCAGAGGTTGCTGCTCTCTCTCTAGAGCTCCAAATTGAGTGCAAGATGGCTCATTGGAAAGGTTTAGAATTTAGTTTATGCCTATAAATTTTCATAGCATTTGATTTCTTAGATTGGGAGAAATCTGAGTTTTGCTATCTCCGGCTCAATCTCTACGTATTCCTGAAAAATAGGAAGTACCACCGTTGAGTGTTTGATTCATTCCTATATTATATTTTGCTTATTCCTTGTACTTTTGTGCCTTATATACACTCAACCCTATGTGTATCACTCCCATAAAAGGATTTTTTTCTAATTGTAATCACGTTGGTTGCTATGGAGATTTGAAGTTCATTGTCTCTTCCATAGATAGTAAGTTTTTTGAGCTAGTCGACACGTGAACCTATCTATTTTGTATCGACTTCTTCTTCTTGATGCTCCAAAGTACATAGTGTATTTCATTGCACTTATCGCATGCCTATAAGGTCTATTTGAGTCTCCATAAGCTCAAGGGCTGGTCTTGTGCCGGTTGGCTAGACCAAACTTCATCGCTTCGAAACACACTCTTTTACCTCCTACAAGCTTCTCCAAGTTCTTTCATGTGGGGCCCACTTGGTTTTGATCTTGTTGCTCTCTAGGAAGAACACTCTATGGTGTCTAAAGGATAGGGGCTTCTTACAATTGGAAATTCTTTTGCCTAAAAGGAAAAGAGATTTTTGAATCAACCATTCTTTGGGAGGGTCTCCAAGGTTTGCCGCACACCTCTCTTTCCAAATTTTCCATAGAGTCTCCCCTCTTATAGTATTCCACAAAGCTGAGGAACATCTGATAGCTTCATCAAGCAAAGCTTGCTTCTAGTTGATTTGTCCTTGTAACATCATGATTCTTTCATGGGCCTTCTAGATTGATATTTATTTGGGGCATGAATAGAAGAGGTGTCCCAAGTCCTCCATGCCATGAAGGCATCACTTGCATCATGGGGAGACCCCACAAATTTTGTTAGATTTTACATTGGTCCAGATTCCAAGGTGTAGGATTTTCCACATAAGCACAAACTTTTTTATCTCAATAAGAAGATGCCAAAGGGATTGGACCTTAAAGTCCCAGCTCCAGCTTAACCAATCTAGGCACCACTTCCTATTGAGCATGACATGAAATTCTACATCCTTCTTGAATCTCGAATTTTTCTCAAGTCTATTGCCATTGTGCCATCTTAGAACCTCAGGGTGAGAAGATTCTTGACCAATGAGGAGCGAGTCCTTGAGCATTCCCAAGCATTGAATATGCTCTGCAATAGATGCCATTCTTCATAGTCCACTCTCTTGGTCGAATCAATGTCCTCAAATATAATCCATTGAAAAGTATCTTGGTTCCAAAGGTCTTTCCACAAATGGAAGCCTTTTTTCCAAAGCTTCCTAGCCTTTAGGAGGTTCCAAGACTCCACACCTGTGATGCCCTTGATAGGGAACCAAATTGAGTCATTTTGTCTAATAGCGGCCGCCCATTTTTGATCTTCATGGATTCAGATTAACTGTTTAACCTTGTTCCAACTGTTCCATAGAGAACAAACCAAGCTTGAGCCTTTGGGAGTCACCAAAAATGAGGAGAACAATAGGGTGAGAAGGTCAAGACCCTTCCACCCTGGGAGGCCCACAAGCTTAAGAGCACTCCTGTTTCTAAGAATAAGCTTAGCCCAAGAGGCATCACTATTGGTCCACACTTTAATTAACCATTTTGTTGCTAGCTTATTGGCCATTCCCTTGATGTCTAGAATGCCCAAACCACCTTGATCCTTTTGGATAATGCAAGTAGTCCACTTAATTTTGGGGATAACCCTTCTAATAAGGTCATCTGTCTAGAGGAAGTTCCTTCAAATTCTCTCCAATTTGAAGACCTCTTGGTCTTTTGGTCTCTAGTAGGAGAGAAAGTAAAGCATCGAAGAGAGAAGGAATGTGTTAATCATCATAGCATGACTAGCGAGATTAATATGCATACCTTTCTAGTATGTCAACTCTAGAGCTTAGAGAAATCCCACTTCCATCACTGCCTCATCGAAACATTGAATCCCATAAGAATACCTAAGAGGCAAAAGATTTGACCATTAGGGATCAACTGACAACCATGGAGAATAAACAATTCAGGAGGATGCCCAATAATTGCCCTAAACGCGATTTTATTATGATTTTGGATTGCGATGCCTCACAAAAAGTATTCAAAAAACTCCAAAAAGTGTCAATGCTTAACGTGTAGTTATGCACAGAGACAATATTATCATCGACAAAAAGTCTCATGATCATTTGATCCTAATTCAGAGGGAGATTGAGGCCTTGAATATGACCTAAGTGAGCTTGATGGTTAACAAGGAAACTGAGACCATCAACAGTGATAGCAAAGAGGAGAGGGGCTAATGGGCATCCTTGTCTGATAGAACGTTTTAATCTAATCATTTGAGAGAGTTGACCATTGATGTTTATATAAGAAGTTGCATTTTTTGACAGAGTAGAGATTATCTTAATGAAATTTTTGCCATAGCCCAAGTTTTTCAACGATTGGAGAATGAAGTCCCACTCGAGTCTGCCATAAGCTTTGTCAAAGTCAATCTTAAGGAAGAGGACATCTTGCATTGATTCCTCAGCAAAAATGAGACCTTCCCAAACATCAATGATATCCTCAAGGATGGACCTCCCCTTAATGAAACAAGATTCCATGGATAGATTTCTGACAAAGATCAAAGATTCGAAGGAATATTTTATTTCTACTAATGAAGTCTTGCCTGATAGTTCACTTGTGCAGATTCTTTTGAATGGTGTTCGCAATTCATATCAGAGTTTTGCTTCTAGTCTTCATTTGATGATCAAAGGGAATCCAAATGCCTTAACATTTGAGGAGCTAGTTTCTGTTTTGTTGCGGGAAGATCAGTCTAGGTAGAATAGGTCCATTATGCATGTTATAGATCAAGCTTTCCTTGCTAGTCATAAGGGCAAAGATAAATGGAGCTCTTCTACTAGTAAGCAAAAATCTGCTAATTATGCACAATCAAAGAAGGATGAAATGGATGAAAAGAAAATAGAAAAGTTGAAATTGTTTTGCAAATACTATAAAGGAAATGATCATGTCATAAAGAGTTGTCCAAAACTGGCTACAAGAGGCTGGAATGGTTATTGCAGAGGAATCTACACCCAAAATAGAGTTTGCTAATCTTGTGCAGAATGAAGAATAGGCATTTACCACTGTTTGTAGTTATGACCCATCTTCTCATGAACAATGTATCTTTGTAGTAGACTCACATGTTTGGTACTTTGATAGTGGGGCGACCAAACATATTACCTCGCAGCATAGTTTCTTCATTTCACTCAAGCGTACCCGTACACTGAATACTATCACATGTGCCAGCAACTCCTCCTATCCTATCATGGGAGTTTGTAAGATCATTTTGACTACTGTTGATGGTAGTTCTTTTACATTTTTGGATGCTTTATTTGTGCCAGGGATCAATAATAATTTGTTATCAATTTTAGCTTTAGTCAAGATTGGCTTGGTTGGGAAGTTTGTTGATGACAGATGCAGAGTTCATGATCTGTCAGACGGTGATGTCATGATTGATTTTGGCATTTTATGTCATGTGCTTTATAAGGTCATAGACTATGAAAAATTTATGAATGATTCAACATGTGCAGTACATGATTCTGAGGCTCTGTCAAATGCAAAGCTTTGGCATGCACACTTTGGTCATCTCAATTTCGCTAGTTTGCTATGCTGAAGAAATATGAAATGGGGGCCTCTCTGCCCAAACTTGAGGCATCTAGTAAACATGTATGTGAAGGCTGTATTTTGGGCAAAATGTAGCATTCCTCCTTCCCAAAAGATGGTTCAGTTTGAGCTACTCAAAAATTGCAACTTGTTCAAAGTGATGTTTATGGTCCTATCTACACATCTTCTTTTGGGAACTATCTTTACTTCATGACTTTCATCGATGATTTTTCTAGACATGCATGAGTATATCCATTGAACGCAAAGTCCGAAGTGTTTATGTGCTTCAAACAATTTCTCATTTTGGGTGAAAATCTGTCAGCATGTAAAATGCGCACCCTCCGTTCTGACCGAGGGGGGGTATATGTCATCTAATTTTAATCATTTTTTGTTGAACATGGGATAAAACATCAGTGTACAATGCCATACACACCTCAATAGAATGGAGTTGTTGAAAGGAAGAATAGGTCACTCATGGAGATGGTAAGGTGTATGGTCAAGATTCAGGCTTTACCACATAGTTTCTAGCTTGAGGCTTTTATGTGTGCACCATATGTACTTAACAGGTGTCCCACTAAAACATTGCATTCTATCACTCCATATGAGGCTTGGCATGGTTGTAAGCCATTTGTTGCTCACTTGTGTGTTTTTAGTTGTCTGGCATATGCATTAGTGCATGAACAACAACATAGGAAATTGGATGATAAAGGAGTGAAATGTATTTTTGTTGGGTAAAATTCTAAAAGCAAAGGCTATCATCTATATCATCCACAGACTAAACACATTTTGGTTAGCGTTGATGTTGTTTTTCTGGAAGATGTTATTCAGCCATTACTTTCATGTACTAGGGAGACATCAGTTAGCTCCAATGGCACATATGGCACTTTGCTACCTCTTTTTACAGGTAGACAGTTTAGTGCTGGTCCTAATGAGGCAACTTCTCAACCTTCATAGGTTTCATGTGATGATGCACATCATTCCATTTCTAATGTAGATTTACATGATGCACTTGTTGATGAGAGAGCTAATATTGAGGAGGCAAAAACTATGCCAAAATGGTTGGTGCAAAGTTTGCGTGACCTCTATCATATCATACTTGTTGTGACTCTCATAGTGCTTCTTTTGCATCAGATTGCTATGCTATGGCTGCCTCTAGTCTCTGTGATGAGAATGAGCCTGTTTCGTTTGATGAAGCACAAAATTTTGAAAATTGGATGGCTGCTATGCAATCAAAATATGATGCTGTTATGAAAAATGATACTTGGTCTTTATGTGGCTTGCCTCCTGGCAAGGAGGCCATTGGCACTAAGTGGGTATACAAGATGAATTGTAAGGCTGATGGAACAATTGATAGGTATAAGGTTAGGCTTGTTGCAAAGGGTTATGCTCAAGAAAGAGGCATTGATTTGGATGAGAGCTTTGCTCCTACATGCCAAATGGCTACTATTCATAGCATCTATGCACTTGCATCTCATCATGGTTGGAATGTACATCAGTTGGAAATTAAAACTACATTTCTGAATGGTGACTTGCATGAAGAAGTGTATGTTTTTCAGCCCCATGGCTTTGTGCAGAAAGGGCATGAAAACCAATTGTGTAGGTTAAAAAAGGTATTATATGGTTTGAAGCAAGCACCACGTGATTGGTATGAAAAGATACATGCCTACTTGATTGCACATGGTTTTGGGAACAGTCCAAATGAGAGAACCTTATGTGTAAAGCATGCAAAAGATGTGCTTCTGATCATTGTTGTGTATGTTGATGAAATGCTGCTCATTGGTCCACATGAAAAGCATATTGCTGATTTTAAGGCAGATCTTCATGCCTCATTTTTGAGATGTCAGATTTAGGGCATTTGCATCATTATTTGGGTATTCACTTTATGGAAGTTGATGGTGGAATAACTTTGTGTCAGAGCAAATATATTGACACATTATTACAATGTTTTGGCCTTGAAGATTGAAAACCTATTGCCACTCCTAAGGAGACATGCTTAGGATTGAGTCTTCATGATGCTGGAGATGCATTTGATGTTGTTCTCTATCAGCACGCTACTGTGTTAAAGGATATGCATTTCTGGGCAAGCTCAAGTTTTGTTTTTCATAAAATAATTCCATTTGAAGGCTTTTGCACCTTAGGAAAGTAAGAAAAAAAGTACAAAGTTGAAGGTGTAACCTTATCCAAAAAGAGGCATTGGACCACCAAAAGCCACTCCAATGAAGAGATAAAGTCACAAGGCAAGTGAAGAGACAAGGAGGGCATGTGAAGAGACATGGAGGACATATGAAGAGTCATAGAAGGATCTCATGGCTATATAAAGACCATCAAAGCTCATTAAAGGCATGGGTGGATGCTAGGAAGTCGGGGTGCTGCATATATATGTGCCATTGAGCCATAGGCTCTCATAGATGCTCTTATTCTCTTGTATATCTCTCCTACCCTTTCCAAAGGGTGCTCCATTTTTGTAGCAGCTTGTTAGGACTTCCATTTCTCTTTGTAGGAAGATCCATTCTAAAATTTCTTGTACTTCATGGAAATCTTATAAAGCAAGGATTCTAGTCCAAAAAGAATTTTGGAAAAACTCTTCTTGTAGTGTGAGATATTGCTATTTCTTTGTCTGATGTTATGTCCTGAAACCTGCTAGGAAAACTGGGCTATCTTGTGTGACTCAGTTGCTAGGTCTACAAGTGTCCAAATCCACTGATTGATAGCTCATTGGAAAGCCCTTATTTTCTAGTTGCTGTGGCTAAAAGGGTTTTGGATTTGATTTGGGAATTGTGAGGTATACCAATTTTAGTGAGTATTGGTCTGAGGGCAGATAGGTCTTGGGAAGGGTCCAAGCTTCTTGTTGTGCATTTGGAGGAGAAATCTTCCAACATGCTAGATGCTTGATTTACTTATGCATTACTTGGCAAAATATTCAGTTTATTGTCTCACAGATGAGCAAGTTTATGCATTGCCTAAGTGTCAAGCATTGGCAGGTAGCTAAGCGCATTTTTCACTACTTGAGTGGTGTTTGACTACTTGGATTGTTTTATCCTAAGGGGGAATCACTACTGCCAAATTTACATGCTTTTTTTGACTCTGAATGGGCTAGTTTCTATGACACTCATGTGTCCACTAGTGGATTTTGCTTCATGCTTGGTAGCTCATACATATCTTGGTTGAGCAAGAAGCAGCCTACTCTCGCCACTTCTAGTTGTGAGGCTGAGTATAGGGCAACTTTCACAACGACTATTGAGTGTGTGTGTGGCTTAGATGCTTTATGGCTGATTTGGGTGTTGGTCAGTCTTACACCACCACCATCTTGACTGACAATCAGAGTGCATTGGTAGTTGCAAGGAACCCTGTGTTCCATGCTCGCACTAAGCACATTGAGGTGCACTGTCATTATGTCAGGGAGAGGTTCTTTGCTAGAGAGATCAGTTTGGCATATGTGCCCACATAGGAGAACATTAGAGACCTCTTCAGAAAGGCTCTACCTAGGGATAAGTTTGAAGCTTTCCGCATAGCTTTGGGATTACTTCCCTTTGTGGATTGATTCAAGATAGTTTGGGACTTCCTTATACATGAGTGTCAGATCCTTGTTCACCACATCACTCCCAGGGGGGATTTCTTGATATATTTAGGTAGTGATGCATGTGAACACACTAGGAATACCGGGGTACTTTTTTCCCTCTTTAGGAGTTTTTTCCCCGGGCTTGTATATACGAATATAACCCTAACGGGTTACTTATCTTTGTACATTCTAGTGGTAATACATTTAGTATTGTTTGTTGTGCTCCAAGCTTCTTCTTCTTCCTTGTGTTGTTTGCATGCTTTCGTAGACCTCAAACTCCAACAGTAAGACCATTAAACCTTGGGATCTTGCCATTAGGAAGGGAATCAATTACCTCTAGAATCTAAGCATTCGAGATGGAAGCTTCACAAAGATCTTTCAAGTTTTACAGGATTTTTTTTGGTTCTAATGTGCGAGATGGCGGCCATCCAATCACGTCTATTAGGGGAAAGAAGCATGGAGACCCTCAAGAGTTGGGTAAAGTGGTTGACATTCAATGTACTATTTTCTTCATCCGTGTTGCATTCAATCTCACTGGCATCCATGATGAATGGAATCTCTTCTTTGGATTGATTCTTCTTGAGAATGTTGCACATGTCTTTAGTAGGCTTATCCACCCTACCTGCCCACCAATCTTTAAAGTATACTTATAGGTTCTTTCTTTGAATTTGTTCTTTGTATCTCATCAGGCTTTTGATTTTTTAGAGTCCAGTTTGGTATTGCGAGTGGCCTTTGTTTACTTCTACCTCCAAACACCACAATCGCCGATAAACGTTTTCCCTTCTAGCATGATGAAGGGCTTGAAATTTCTTATGAGCCCTGTGCGTGTGTGTATGTATGTGCATGTTAGTGTGCTTCTCAGTCATGCACTTGTGCCACCACTTGCTCTTGGTCGTCATAAAAGTCCTCACATCTCCATGGATTGACATTTATGAGGTGGATCTCCTCACATTGGTACTTTCCATTGTGCTAGAGTGACACCAAATTTGGCACCGTTGCTAGGGAGAGAGCTTCGAAGATGAGCATGTGAGATAAGATGTAGGGTTGACATTGAAGTTGTAGGTAATTTCCTTAATCTTCCTTATTTTCTCTTTCTTACTTGATCACCATCATCATCCTCACCACCTCTCACCTCAATATCCATCTTCGCTCAATTTTTAGTTTTTTGGTCATATCACCTTCCCCACTTCATTCACCTCATTTCACTTGTGAGAGAGAGAGAGCGAGAGAGCAATTTTGTGTGCTTGGGTTTTGCATGTTTCTTCAATGTTCTTGCAGGTACTAGCATCCACAGCAGATGGAGCAAATCCAACAGGTACAAAAAATGTCTACACAGGTCTCGAGGCATTGACCTCTATCAATCATGATTAACAAAAAAGTTGATTATTTGGTAAAAGTCAGTGCATATTCATAATCTAGAGGCCTTGCACATCAAAAATACAAAAAAAAAAACTATATTTTTGATGTCCATCGCGATTGATACCATCAATCGTGATTGACAGTGTCCATCACAATGGACTGCCTGTCCATCGTGATTGACAGACCGCAATGAACACCTCTGTCCATCATGATAGACAGTATCCATCATGACGAACACTTTTGTCCATTGCGATCAACCAAAAAATTACGAATGATATGTGCACTCAGTCAAAAACCTATCCATCGCAAGGCACAGACCCTCGACTGACACATAACAACACAAAAATCTGAAAATTTCAGTCCATCGTGATTGGTAACCCAAAATGGGATTCTTGTCCATCGCGAGCGATAGGTGTCCATCGTGAAGGCACCCCTGTCCATCGTGACTGACAGAGAAATCACGATTGACACCCCATTTTTGTGAGAAACCTATCCATTGCAATGCACATGCCATGATTGACACAAAATAATGCAAGAAACCCAAAAAATTTTGTCCATCATGATTCACACCATCCATCATGATCGATCCATCAATCGTGATTGACACCATCCATTGTGATTGACCCATCAATCGTGATTGAAACCGTCCATCGCGATCGACCCATCAATCCTGATTGACACCATCCATCACGATTGATAGGCCATGATGGACAACTTTGTCCATCGTGATTGATAGCCCTGTCGATTACGATTGACAAGAAAATTCGACTAATTCTTAGGGTTTTATAATTTTCAAATTCTGGCTAATTTTGGGCATAAATTTCAAGTGTTTGGAGTATAATGAGACCCCCAAGCAAATAATTTGAGAAATCATGTTTGCATGTTGGTGTGTTTTGACCCCTATAATCCTGAACTATCATAACTTCTTCATACAAAATCCATTTGTGGTGATCTTTAGTTTCTTAGAAAGCTCATTAATATGTGGAGTTATAGATAAAGTATCTTCATTGAATTACATGAATAAAAATGGTCTATTATGTCAATTAGATTTAAATCTTGGGCTAACTTTGGGACTTTTACAGGTCCATTGAGAGCATCAGAAGGCGTCCAAAGCAAGTGAATATTGTAAGCTTGAGAACAAGTTTCTTGAGCACTCAAGGGTAATTCAAGGGATAAGAGACAAGGTTGGAGCATTCTCAACCCCTCTGTCAATTCCTAGCTTAGGCTAAGTATGGACAGAGGTATTGATTAATTAAGGTTATGCTAGACATGACACAAGTACAAGAACTCTAAGTACTCAAGTGCAAGCATAAATAGGTTAAATTCACCTTCAGTCTAGCTCTCAATAACATTGCCTTAACATGGTTCCAACCATTGCATCAAGGTCAATTTAGGAATATAGATGAGTTGCTAGAAGCATTCATTATTGAATTCTCCAAAAGTGGCATCAGACGCAACACCTCTTCCCTGATACAAAGCTTCAAACAAACACCTCAAGAAACGATTCGACTTGCAGGAAGAAGATTTAGACAATACCTAGAGAGATGCCCTATTTCAGATTTACCCACACTAGCCAAACAAGTGGCCTTATTTCTAGATGGATTGTTAAGTACCAAATTGAGATCTTATGTATACTTAAAGGACCTTAGATCCATAGAAGAGTGTGTACAAATGTGTATAGACATTGAGGATAATCTAGGGGAGGAATTAGAGCTTTCAAAAATCTATAAAGATTTAGATAGATCTTCTAGCCTCATGTCCAAACAATCCACATCTATTGAGGAACTTGCAGAGAAGGTAGCTCAGAAGTTAAGAGTCTCTAGCAAACAGATACCCTGATTTTCCCCACTAAAATGATGTTATACCTGTGGAGGTGACCATATGGCTAATGTGTGCCCAATCATGGATCAACCCCAAGTGAACCCTAATAGCCAATAGTGCACCATAGAAAGAAGTTACACTAATCACACCGTATAGGACTACCCTTATAACAAGCAAGCTGTTAGGCAAAATTATCCACAACCATATCCACAACAAGGGAGATACCAGAACCAATACCTAGTGCAACCATATGTTAGGTCACAAAAACCCTACCAGCCACCTTATTTTGCTCAACAAAGGCCTCAACCAGTGTTAGTCCAACAACCTCCACCTCCAGCCAATATGTTCCAAGTGAAGTATGCAGTTGATGAAGAAATTTGGATAGAGCCTTTGTGACGGCATCACCTTTGATATCTGAGAGTGACCCAAACAATCAGAGTTTTGATTCAGCTCACATAGATAGTCCATCAGCCTACTATATGGGGTCACCAGAGCATATTGAGATCTACCCTTATGACAATCCTAGTGAATCTAGTTGGGAGCTAGAATACGCTAATGTCATGTATGCAAACCCTAACTCTAGGCCCCGACCTAGACAGATGAGACCCCTAGCACCTAGAGGACTATGCTATAGATGCCAAGGTGATCACTTCATTCATGATTGCCTTATACCTGCAACTGTGAAACCCCAATTAGTAACAATTCAAGGTTTTTGTCTCGATTGTGGGAAGGAGCACCTCTTGCAGGATTTTCCTAAGAACCCAAACAATGCACCAGAGATCACTCCCATTGAAGTTATTGGGTTAGTAGTAGATTCTAATGGAAGTGTAACTTCCACTACCCCAGTGCAAGTGGTCACGAGAGCTCAGACATTACAGAACAGCCAAGGCTTAGGACATGAAAAGAGTTCTAACATAAGGGAGACTAAGAGTATAACTAAGAAAAGGACAAGAGCTTGGAAGCATAGCCATGAGCGAATGAAGAGATAATGGTCTAAGAAAATGAGTGAGCTTGAGGAGAGATTAAGAGAAACGAAAGCCAAGATAATTGAAATCACCTCTCAAATGCACCCCGTACATCACCACGACCACCACTATCCCCATTACCTTCTAATCCACCACCTTCTAATCCACCTCATATAACCCCACCACCCCCTAGAGTAGGTCTGGTAGATCCCACTCTGGAGGACCTATACATGATGCTTAAAGCATAATATTCACCTCTTTTACCTGAGCAACAACTTTTGCCTTTCAGTTTTCAGTTTCTTTCAAGAATTCAATTCTCTGCTGCTCCAAATTAGCTCTTTCCTTTTCAATCTTTTCATTTAAGTTGTTGTAACCTGGTGTCACTCTAGCACAATGGCAAGTACCAACGTGAGGAGCTTCACCTCATAAATGTCAATCCGTGGAGACGTGAGGACCGGTATGAAGACCAAGAGCAAGTGAAGTGCACAAGTGAGTGAGTGAAAGCATACACACATGCACACACATACACACACACACACGCACAAGGTAAGAGCAAAGAGTGGAACAATGGAAGGACTTCAATTACAAAAGAACTCTCTTACAAAGCTGAAATCTACAACAAGCTCCCCCAAAAAATGAGCTCTCTAGCCCTTTTTATAGTTTTTTTGAGTAGTTTTGGCCTTGTCCAGACCTAGTGTCCGGCCTAGTTAAAAAATAGGTTCCAAGGCTTATTTGGGGGTCAAACGGAGTCTAAACATTATGAAAACTGGTAGGATGATACTTCTAATAATCCTCAAGCTTAAGGAATCCTCAGCTTGAACAAAATGGAATTGTAAAAATAGAAAATGGTATTTACAATGGTGTTTAGTGATAAAAATCACTATATCTATAGGGATTTCTTATGAAAATTTGACATCTGCTGCTTGGAGCTCCCTACATGCTCCTTCTTCTTGTTTGTCCACTTCATTGATGGGCTTCACTGCTTGTGTGTGACCTTGACTGTCAACACTCCCCCCCCCTCTAGAGTCTGTCGTCCCTGACAGACCCTTGTTGTAGTGGTTGTTCCATGTAGTGTGTGGAGAGATAGTGTCCATCATGTATCCACAAGAGTGGTCCATCTTCCAATTGTAGCTTGGGCAGTTGTCTGGTTCATCATTTTTTCATTGCTACCTTTGTATGGACTTCTTCCCTGTATTCCAGCTTGATGGTGTCTTTGGGAGTGTGCACTTGTAGTTGTCATCGTGATGTCCTCTGGCTCTGCCAAAGATGTCTTTCCTCGTTTTTATGCCAAGTACTTGTAACCCATAATGGATGATGGGAAGTGCATTAGTGCATGGGTTGTAAGAAGAATGTGCCTTGTGCATGGCCTTGTAATGTAGCCCTCTGCATGCATACTTGGGAAATGCATTGGAAAAGGTATGGTGCAAGAAGTTGGGTCTTGAGCTAGGTGCTCAAGGGTGTGCCGACGAAGAGGTGTCCTAATCGACCATGGTTATGTTATTGTTGAAGCATACAATTCTTACCATGGTGAAAGCTTGTCGATCGTCAACTCGTAGTGTTGTACTTCCATTAGGGTGATTGACCATCAGCTTGTCTTCTGTTGTTGATGGATGTCCTTGTTGATGGTTCGCATTGGGGATTCTTCATATGCACAATCCCATTCTTTTGTTCGTCTTCTTCCACTTCGCTTTCCCACTTTTTTTTTTGTTGAACATGGTCACATAACAAGAAGAAAGATGTTAGCATCAAAAATATTTTACATGTGTCAAATGTGTTGCATGTGCCTGGGATTCTCAATTGTGTCTATGCACGGCCGTGTAATGTGGCCCTATATTGATGCATACTTTGGGAATGCATGACCTGAATGGTGCAAAAGACAAGGTTATGCCAAAGGCAAATGGTTGTTGCTGGTCAAGGCTTTTGATGTTACTTGGAGACTTGATGCAATCTTTGTTTGGAGGTGTTGATTGAATCTTGCAATGATGTAATCCTCCATATAGGGATCCATTTGAGAAGGGTATGTGGCCCTGTGGAGATCACTTCTAGCCCTTTTATCTGTGGATGGTTTCTAAAATTTGATATCCACTGTGGTCGGTTCATTGGTGTTGTGGAAGCTGCTGGTACTTTTGGCTTCCAAACCCATATCCTTCGTGATTGTCTTTTTATTATCGGCGAGGAGATGAATTCATCTTCTTTTGGTCTCTACCCTAGGTTTTGACTCTTGCTTCTCCGTGGTGTTTTTGTTGAGACTTTTCTCGTGAGGGAGATCATATGGTTTTGTGCATGTAAGAGTGCCTTGGGTACCCACATTTGTAATTGTCCTTGTTGAGCTGTAGCTAATTTCTTTGGCACCCAAATTTGTACGTTAGGATGGTCGGCCTTCATCGATTGCTTTGGTACCCAAATTTGTCGAAGACCTTGGGATTGAGCTTGTCCTCATTTCTTGGTGCTTCTTTTATCATGATTCGCTTGCTTTGATGGGAATGATTGTGGCAAAGCTAGTGGTTGCTCTCCTTTTTGTACCCAAATCTGTTTCCTACCCTGAGCTACTTTCTTTTTGAATTCTCGTTGTCTATTTGATAGAGCGGTTGTCATGTACGGTTTCACTTGCCATGTTGGTTGAGTGGATGTGATGGCATTAGTCTTTATACAAGAGGAATCAGCTTGCCTTGGAGTCAGTTCCTCTGTGATTGAGTGCTTCGGGAACATAGGGCCTTTGACACATACAACATCTTTTTTGCTAAGACTAGTCCTAGAAGAAGAACTAAGAGAATGAGGGACCTCTAGATTTGTGAGCATGCAATTGTCTAATTCTAATGTAATACATTGTTCATGCACCCAAACTTGAAGAAGACGGCTTCTGAGATTTAAGTTGATTGCATGGTCAAAAATCCAATCTTGACCCTAGACAAGTGACTCGGTAAGGTCCTCATCGTGACACACTAGCATTTTGACTTTCATTGGAACGTCTTGAAGGTAGATGGGAAATTCGACCTCACCCAAACAAGGGGTTTCCACACCTCCTAAACCTATGAGATAGGCCTCTATGGGCTTGATGCTCGATTGCAGGTCTTGGCAGTATGAAATTCTAACTGCACTAGTTGTTGCACCGGAGTCAATTAATGCTCTCACCGTCCTTGCATTCTTCCCTTGTCCTATCGCGACGTTCACAAATGGACGTCGATCAATTATTTGAGAAGCAATTGCACTTGATGTTTGACACATGGCCATGTGGTATCTTGGGGCCTCAAGATTGACATCTAGGCCTAGGCATCTTAACTTATTTCTCCTAATGTGTTCTCTAGCCTCTGCCTGTGCTTCTTCTCTAACCCTTAACTCCTCTTCTTTTCGCTTCTTGGCAGTGTTGAGTCTCTTTAGCATATCCTCTGTAAGAGGTTCTTGATATAGCTTGACTCGACAACCATTGATATACTTGGGCAAGATATCACCTTCTAGTGTGGCCAATTGAACTGCACTGCTAGTGGAAATTCTATTAAATTAATGATCATGGGTCCATATCCTCTTTTTTTTCAATTTACGAGCATGTTGCTTTAGTGTATAAACCAACACTAGGTCTCCCTCTTTCAATCCTTTATCTTTGATATGTGCATCAAAGTATGCCTTTTGCCTTTTCTTTGCAGCATAGATGCCTGCAGCCGCTCGTAGCCTTGTCTCACCTAAGCGTTCTAGATCAAAGATCCTAGAGGATAACTCGTGTCCATTCCACTCATGCTCTTGTGCTACTTTTAAAGTTGGGATTAAGAAGTCCAATGGTAGCACAACATTTTGTCCGAAGACCATCTGAAATGGGGTGGCATTGAGTACCGTTTTATAGGCAACTCGGTAGGCCCAAACAGCATGATGAAGTTGTTTGTCCCAATTAGAGCGTTTGTTATTTACTAGTTTTGTCAATACATTACATAGGATCTTGTTTGTGCTCTCAGCTTGTCCATTAGCTTGGGGATGATAGGGGGCAGACTTCTTAGACTAGGCCAATACACTCCTAAACGTTTTAGATTTTGCAATGTTCGTTGTTTAGAATAGTGATTCCCTAGAAATCCTTCATGGGCTTGTTGCAACCAACTACTATGTACATCGTGCTCAACACAACAAGCTAGAACACCTTCCATATCTTGTTTATACATGCTTCCAGCCAATATTTGATAGCTTTGTGACCGCACAATTTCATCCTTGTTCGTCTTCACCTTCTTATTTGTGGGTCCAAAGGTTAGGACTGGTACCAACTTATTTGCCCATTTAGGAACAACATCTAGATTGAAAAAATAAGCGTCGGGCAATTCATCAGACACTCCTTGCGGTGGCTCTCCTGAAGTGATGCGAGAAAGGTGATCCGCTTTGAGGTGGGTCTTACCTTGCCTAACAACCACTTCAAAGTCATATTCCATTAGTAAGAGGAACCATCTTACTAAGCGTCCTGTATTGCAAGGTTTATTGACCAAGTATAATAAGGCTTGATGATCAGTAAAGAACTTAAACTTGTTGGCCAATAAATAGTGTCTAAACTTCTTTACTGCATATACCATGC
>CM035439.1:84717011-84902011 GCA_020310875.1 Ceratopteris richardii | reverse complement strand
CAATAAACACTGCCTTTGTTGCCCTTTCATCTAGCTTACCTCTTATTTGTGATGGTACATTGTTGACAGTCAAGGTCACAACACAAGTAACGAAGCGCATCAAAATGAAGTGGATACACAAGAAGGAGGATGTATGGAGCTCCAAGAAGCACATGTTAAATTTTCAGAAGAAATACCTATAAATATAGTGACTTTCATCACTAAAAACCATTGTAAATACCATTTTCCATTTTTACAACTCCATTTTGTTCAAGCTGAGGAGTCCTCAAGCTTGAGGAGTATTAGAAGTATCATCCTACCAATTTTCATAATTTTTAGATTCCGTTTGAGGTCCCAAATAAGCCTTGGAGCCTATTTTTTAACTAGGCGGGACACTAGGTCTGGACAGGGCCAAAACCACTCAAAAAACTATAAAAAGGGCTGGAGAGCTCATTTTTGGGGGTAGCTTGTAGTAGATTTCAGCTTTGTAAGAGAGTTCTTTTGTAATTGAATTCCTTCAATTGTTCCACTCTTTGCTCTTACTTAGTGCACGTGTGTGTGTGTATGTGTGTGCATGTTTGTATGCTTTCACTTACACACTTGTGCACTTCACTTGCTCTTGGTCTTCATACCGGTCCTCACGTCTCCGCAGATTGACATTTATGAGGTGAAGCTCCTCACGTTGGTACTTGCCATTATGCTAGAGTGACACCAAATATGGCGCACATAAGCTAAACAACCAAAAATCTTGCAATGTCCAAGACTAGGTTTTCTTCCATGCCATGCTTCATAAGGAGTCATACCTTGAAGTGATTTGGATGGTAGTCTATTGACAAGGTACACAACAGTTAAAATAGCTTTTGCCCATAGATAATGTGGCAACTTCTTCTCTTCAAGCATTGTTCGGGGTGATCCAACCAATATCTTGTTTCTCCTCTATGCAATTTCATTTAGTTGAGGAGAGTACCTGGTAGTCACTTCCCTTTTGATACCTTTATCCTGCAAGAACTCATCAAACTCTTTGGAGAAGTATTCTCCCCCTCCATCAGATCTGAGCTTCTTTAGTGATCTACCTGTATGATTCTCCACATGTGCTAGATACTTTTTGAAGCAATCAAAATTCATTCTTACTCTTGATAAAGTATAGAACAGTACATCTACTATGGTCGTCAATAAACGAGACATAATACCTTGATCCTGCCAATGAAGGTTCTTGACTTGGTCCGCATACATCTGTATGTACTTAGTCCAATAAGTTTTTGTAGATATAGCCTTTGTGGTTGAATGGTAGTCTTTGTGCCTTCCAAATTTGACATGCATCACACCTATTGATCATGTGTTGCTTTGATATGTTCGACAGTCCTAGAACACTTTGATCCTTGCATATATCCTTCAAGGTTCTTTCATTCACATGAGCAAGTCTCTTCCGCCACACTTCAAGCTCACTTAGGGTTTGAGACCCAAAAGTGAATAGAGCTATGTTCCTAGTTTCTCCTACTTGAAAAGTAAAGAGCATACCATGCTTCTCACCTCTGGCTATCTTCTTGAAGCCTTGACATGGATCTTCCACAAAAGCTCCGTGTTGGGTGAACCTAACTTGCAAGCATTTTTCAACTATTTGGCTTACACTTATTAGGTTTTTAGTGATAGTGGGTACATAGAGAACGTTACTCAGAATGTTTGTCCTGCCATTGGAATCTTTGACATTACCAATCTTCTCAACATTGTGCTTTGTGTCATCCCCTTTTTGCACTTCATGTCTATGCTTTGGACTTTCCAAGTCAGATAGAAGAGCAATGTTGCCTACAACATGATTCAAACATCCCTAATCTATGTAGAACAAATGATGATCTTCTTTACCTTCTTTGTGGCTTAGATTGAAGAGCAATGTTGCCTGCAACATGATTCAAACATCCCTAATCTATGTAGAACAAATGATCATCTTCTTTACCTTCTTTCCAAGTCAGATAGAAGAGCAATGTTGCCTGCAACATGATTCAAACATCCCTAATCTATGTAGAACAAATGATCATCTTCTTTACCTTCTAGTGTTATTGTTGAAGTTGTGTCCACCTCTGCCTCTATTGCTGCCATATCCACCTCTTCCACTTCCTTTCTGGGTCTTCTCATTGAACCAGCAATTTTGAGTGGTGTGGTTGGTCTTATCGCATATGGCATAAGGTTGAACATTTTTGACCGTTGGCTTTGTCTTGCTTTGGTCCTTTCTTCTTCCCTTTCCACTTGCTCTTTCTTGGAAAGTTGTCTTGGGAAGTATCTTCTTCATCTTCTTGGTTCTCCTTGCCTTTCTACTTCTTATCCTTCTTATCTGCATATAGAGCACTAGTTGAATTACCATGATATGAGTTACCTTCCTTTATGCCATTGTTGGCATCTTGATTGAAGAGTTGTCCAAGAAAGATGTTGAAGTCTAGAGTCTGCACATCCATGATGAGATCATAAGTCATAGTGAAAGATTGCCATTGCTTATCACTTCGAATGCTGTTGAGAATTTGCCTCATGATGAACTCTTCTTCAATCAAATCTCCAATGGATGCTAACTGATCTATAACCTCCTTGACCTTGGTAACAAACTCTATGATGGTTTGTTTAGGTGTCTTCTTCATTTGGTTGAACTCGTTCCAAAGATGATTCTTTCTTGCTTTGGTACTAGAAGAAAAGAAAGTCTCCAAGGCATCCCAAGTCTCTTGAGATGTCTTGCATCCTCTAATATGTGGTAATAGAAAGTTTGAGATAGAGTTTAGTATGTACGACCTTGCTTGAGCATCCGTTGCGCACCAAAGTGTGAGCTTATCTGTCTCCTCTTGTGTAGGTCCTCCTTTGGATCTTGGAATAGGCATAGCTTCATCATATGCTACAATTCCATAAAGATTTCTACCTTGCAAATAGGTATCCATTATGATTTGCCAAGCTAGGTAGTTGTGTCGATCAAGATTCTCGATCGTTGATGGAAAGCCATCACCATCTTGATCTAGCTCTGATACCACTGAAAGAACTTGGAGAAGCTTGTAGGAGGTAGAAAAGTGTGTTTCGAAGAGACAAAGTTTGGTCTAGCCATCTGGCACAAGACTAGCCCTTGAGCTTATGGAGACTCAAATAGACCTTATAGGCATGCGATAAGTGCAAAGAAATGCGCTATGTACTTTGGAGTAGCAGGAAAAAGAAGTCGATACAAAACAGATAGGTTCGCATGTCGACTAGCTCAAAAAACTTACTATCTATAAAAGAGACAATGAAATTCAAATCTCCATAGTGACTAGCGTGATTACAATTAGAAAAAATCCCTTTATGGGAGTGATACACATAGGGTTGAGTGTATATCATGCACAAAAGTACAAGGAATAAGCGAAATATGATATAGGAATGAATAAAACATTCAATGGTGGTACTTCCTATTTTTGAGGAACACGTAGAGATTGACCCCGAGATAGAAAAACTGAGCTTTCTCCCAATCTACTGAATAAAATGCTATGAAAAGGTATAGGCATACACTAGACACTAGTACCTTTCCAATGAGCTATCTTACATTCAATTCGGATCTCTGAAGAGAGAGCAACAACCTCTCCAAGATTAGTGTTGGTGAAGAAGATGATGCAGAAAATTGAAGGAGCAAGACAATGATGATCACAAGTGTATGTATATTGCTTTCATATATTGTACAAGTGATTTGAAGTCTTTATATAGACTCTAGAAGTGCTCCATGAGTTCTACAAGTGGATTTTCAATTCAAATGAAGGTGGGAATGGTTGTTGGAGGGAATCAATTCACTTTCCTACAATCTAGGAAAAGTGAAGATCTAGTTTGGTCTACTTTTAGGTGATTGATTGCTTGATTGAATGCAACTCAACCACCACAAATTCGTGGGATTTAGGCTTTATCTTTGTACATTTACATGTGTAAAGCTCAGGGCTTTTACAATGGTAAAAGATCCATGAAAAAATCTTTTTAGAAAATACAATAAGTGAGAATAAGAAAAAGAACTCTCCAAGGGATATTCTTTTGACGCGATAGCCTTTGATGTAGATCAAATCCACCTCAAGCATAGTGTAAACTTGATGTTGCAACACCACATGAGGGGGACGAGAGGGTTGTCAAACTTCTTTGTAAAATTCTCTAGTAATCTATAAGCAACTACTATTTTGTGGGATATGGGGGTCCCCATGTGTGCTAGGCCCGTTCACTTGTATGGCTGTTATTTCTATTAATTAAAGTTTGGATGAGTAGGCTCTTTCAAAATTCCATTATAAAATAAAAGCCCACCCAAGTAGAGGAAATGAAGAGTGAATGTGAGGTGCATCCACATAAGTTAGACTCCGTTGAAAAGGTGAAAAAAAGGAGTGAAATGTGATGAAAACTGTTAGTAACAAAGAGAAACCTCCCATGAAGAATATTCCAAATCCTCGAAATCTGAAAAAAAGATATATCCAAAAGCTCCCACTCCAAAAGCTTCAAAGCTTGAATCTCTTGAGATTTCTATCTTTGATTAACACTCAATACAAGAATCTAGTCAATCATACTCATAAGATGCCAAGTGTAGAAAATTTTAGGTTCCAAAACCTCTAGTCATAATGCAATACGGAAAATCATAATAGTGGCTGCCCAAGAGATAACTACTACAATCATGACCCAAGGTTCAAACAATGTCAAGGACTGAGACAACATAGCAAAAAAAATAAAAGAGTCAAATCCAAGCCTTAAAGACAACCATGTAAACATCACTACGTCAACCAAGAAAGAAGACCCCAACCAATTTCACAAATGAAACCTATGAAGCAAACTACGGTGTGTAAATTATCTTCACATGCTTTAAGAAGATCAAAGACTTGCCACCATAGTGTGGAATACAAAGTAAAAACAAAAGGATCCCAAAGAAAAAGCAAGAAGGTCAACCATCAATTGAAAAAAGAAAGAAAATCCCTACCTTCATCCAGATATACCTCTCTCTCTCTCTCATTTTACAAAAAAAAAAGCGACTTAGTATGGCCTCTATGTGTGGAAATCTTGTGCTCATTGCACAACCCCATCTTTTGCATCATTATGGTCATTTGAATTTCCAGAGTATGTTGTAATAGGTTCACATTTCATGGTCATGCACAAAATTTTCTTTGATGTCCAATTGACATGAGACACGTGTAAAATTTATATTACATCAACAAACTCATTTAAATTTTAAATTATTCATAATTCATCGCTTCTTGATCAAACTATTGCTACCAATACTAATTATAAACTTTTGAAGAATAAACATGGCTACAACATCATTATGACCACATTGGAAGGCCTCTAACGTGTTGTATCACAAATGACAATCATGAGAGAGTGAATTATATAGAATATCACATTTATATACTTCATCATGGTTTGACCGACAATAATGAACTCGAGATCTATATACTTGCAAAGTTTGATCAAACTCATAAGGGACCCTCAATCATTAAGGCTCGGAATTAATGGAAATCTTATGATTATTTGAATATGCCAATTGCACATGTGGACAAGCAAAGATGTATCAAGTTCGTATCTACATAATGTCAGTAAGAAGCATTTAAAGGGAAAAGCAAAGATCATATATTTTTGAAGGATAGTGGAGGCAGATTACTAGTTTTTCTTACATGATAGGCAGATTACTAGTTTTGCTAGAACACAAATAGATAGAAAAAAGATTCAAAGGAAAATTATGGCTCAAATCTTCTTTGAATCTTTTTTCTAATTTTCTTTCATGGTTTATTTCCTACCTTTCCTTCAATCATTTATTATAAGTTGGTAGTTGAGTTGATTACAATGCCTTAAGATGTTAATAACATGTGATACAATCTGCTTCCATATGTGGGAAATTTGAAAGAGGGTATTCATTGATTGCTAAAAATTAAACAATGTCTCAACTTTCTACCTTTTTCTTTCTAAGCTAATTATATGACTTGCACATGTACTATGAAGTTTTTGCGAGCTGAGTTAATGTATTGTCAAAATTCGATATTTCCAATCAAAATGCATGTACTTTTTTGGTTTTCTAACTCCATGTCAAGCTAATTTCACTCATGAATAAATGTTCTCTTTAAGATTACAACAACTTATCAAGATCACTTTCATGTTAGAATTGAGAAATTGAAATCATCTTATTTGAAGAAAAATATTTACTTTGATAAATACCCATCAACTAAGGGCAAGGAAAATTGAAGTGGGCGATTGGGTGCTTGCGTATAATATTCTTCTAATATGAAATATGAAGCTTAAAAAAAGGTAATGAAGTGATGGTTTGGTCCATGTATAGTACATAAAATAAATGATAATAATACTATGTTTTGAAAGAGCTAAATAACACATTGTTTAAAATTCCTTTTGCATGAAAACGTGTGAAGTTGGTCAAGGAAGGACTCGAAGAACAAAGGTACATTATTGATAATGATATTATGTTTCGCAAAAAAACTAGAAGTGATGAAGATGATGAGAGCGATGGCATTAAGAGCCATGAACAAGAAAAGAAGATTGAGTCATAATTTTCCTTTGAATCTTTTTTCTAATTTCCAACACTCTTTCTCGATAACCAAATTTGATCTGGCTAAAATTGGTTGCTTCTTGCTTCAACTCTATAGTCCAATTCTGGCATCAAGTTACATCTAGTTTGACTCAGTTATATCAAGTTAGTTCTTGGTTCAACTCAGCCAAATGCCTATAAATAGATGACAGGAGTTGAGTCTCATTTTCCAAATGCATGAGTCGAGATAGAGCAAAAGAGCACATAGAGAAAAAGAGCAAAGAAAGTAGAGAAAAAGAAAAAAGTTAGCAATGGAGAAGAAGGGTGCTAGCAAAATGTCTCATGGGTAACCCAAATTTACCTAGTAAATAAAGTTTTCAAAAAGATTTCTTTTTAAACCCTAGAAATTTTTATATTTTGCTTGAAAGAATTCAAATTTCTATCCAAGTTCAGAGTGATGCAACATGATGCTAGGCATTGAGATTGCAAGAAAAGTCAATGGCATGCATCGACTTTTTGGGCCAACTCGATGCCAAGCATTGACTTTTTGGGCCCAGTTGATGCTAGGCATCGACCTTGTTAGCCAGCTTGATGCCAGGAGTTGGGTTTGTGGGCCAAGTCAATGCCAGGAATTGGGTTTGCGGGCCAAGTTGATGCGAGGCATCAATCTTGTGGTCCAACTCGATGCTTGGCATCGAGTTGGAAGAGAAGGTCGATGCCTTGCATCGACTTGGCTTGCAAACTCGATGCCTTGCATCAAGTTGGCCTTGGCTAAGATTAATGTCATGCCCTTGGCTAAGATAAATTGTACCACTTTAGCGACATTGAGAAGTGGAAGGAGAAGTCTGTTAAGAAGATGAAGGCGGCGCTCAACTGAGGAGAGAGTACTCGTGATAAAAGTGTTGGACATGATGTGAAGGCAAAGAATAGCATCCTGTCTTTGTCCTCTAAGCATGCAAGTAATACAATGACCCTATCATTAGGTGGCCATAGCAGTGTCAAGCCCATTGAGGAAGAGGAAGTTAGAAAAGATAAATCCAAAGAGACTGAAGTTAGAAGGAAAGATAGACAACTTTGAGACATGAAAAACCTGGAGTGGTGCCGTCCATATATAGAAGAGAAAAATGCCACCTTGCTTGTTTTTGCTGGGGCCTATGGGAGGGGAAAGATTACCACCACCCAGGTTTTTCAATATGGCCTAGTGTTCAAGGTGGACAATGAAGACAAGGAATCAGATAACATTCTTTTCCTAGTGGAGACTTCAAAAGGATTAAGGAATGTAATTTGCAAAATGGAACTTCTATGTTGAGAATGTTGTGTACCAGAGAGGCTCACTCATATTTGCAGGATTCAGAAAATTTGATTGCCGATCTCTTATCATGGATATAGGGGAATATCATGTCGACTGAGCAATGCAAGAAAACACTTGTAAAGTTAAAGAGTAAGCGGCCCATAGAGAAGAAGCCGCAGAAGAAGAAAACAAAGCCCGTTGATGTGCAATCAACATAAAGCTCAAACTCTCAAGATGACATAGTTGCCTCTAGTGAAGAGCTTGCATCTGGGATTTTGCTGACTGAACATAATAAGATTAGAGAGGATATTGTCAAGAGGAAGCTCGTGAAGAAGGGGAAACTTTTCCACCTCCTCATTACCATCATCCACAGACCCCCTATTGACTTGCTTACAAGAAAAAGGACTCTTGAGATAAGCGAGCCCCATAATCTCCATGTGCAGAATCTTAAGAAGAAGATGAAGATAAACCCACATGCAACTGTTGTGCCATTCTTGGTAATGTTCGATCCAAGCGAGTGCAATTCAATGGCGGAATTCAACGATGGATTGTGTGAGGACCACACATATTATGCTATTGGAGTATCACATAGGCCCAAAGATAGCTTGTAAAAGAGCATCCAACTATGTACTTCTTCGGGTATGTAGAGTGTAAGATCTACATTGGTTTGACTAGAGAGGAGGCAAAGCCCCTAGCTTGGGATCATAACAATGACAATGATTACAGGAAGAAGATGTCATCCATTGTGTATCCATTTCTTCCATCATGAGTATGTTGATGCCCTAAGGGCAGATGGTGGAAGCATTCATCAGAATTTGAGAAAGCAGTGTTGATAGAGGTTGGGATTGTAGTGGATGAGAATGTGAAGTCAGGTGCATTTCGTAAGTTTGACCCATGGTTCCAACTTGAGCCATTAAACCACATCCTAATGAGGCTAACTTGGGCTTTATCCTTCTCTACAACTATACGGTGCCTAAACATTTTGAGCACGCAGGTGAGTTGCATCCTTGAGCCATTAAACCACATCTGGGCACTCATTCAAGCCATTAAACCACATCCTAATGAGGCTAACTTGGGCTTTATCCTTCTCTACAACTATGCGGTGCCTAAACATTTTGAGCACGCAGGTGAGTTGCATCCTTGAAAACAAACAAATCAGTTAGAGGTGATGGCAAAAGAGTGTCAATGAGCAACATTGCAATTAGAAGTACATGTGCCAGAGAATAAGTCCAAGATCCAATCATCATGATTGAATTTAAAATTATAAGTACAATGTGACATGAAATTTCAACATAGAGAAAAACCGAAGACAGTACCATGTAAGAAAGTCAACAGCATGACACCTTGACTTTAATGCTGTTGAGAGACAGAAGGATTGGTCCCTGCTATGAAAAACGACAATCCTCCAGAGTGGTGACATGGTCAGTTCAACAAAATCTATCACCATTTTTTGTATATGTGGGTGCTTGAATGTCTCATCATCATTAATGGAACCACTCGTTCTAGAGCCATATGGGATATCTACTATTATAAGGGAATAGTGTTTCCCAGGTACTACTATACATATGTTATTTGCATCATCGCAATATACATTGTAATACAATGGCCTAAGAGGGTCTATGGGGTTTGAAAAACACTTTGTTCCAGAGGTCTCGTCCTCAAACTCCATCTCCTTTGTCTTTATTCTAGACTTCTCATGCCTTGCCCTTTGAAGTTTGGATATGAGCAAGGAAGGCAAGATGACAGTCTTCATTGGTCTCACCACTCTCCTTATTTTGAGGTTTCTACAAACAAAGGACGAGTGTCAACTCAAAGATTAATACAAAGTGCAACATACATGAATGGTGTCGATGCTTGGCATCGAATAAATCGATAAAGTCTTTGCTAAGAAACTAAAATGAATGAATGGATAAAGCCCCAAAGCCATTTCATCAGCTTCAAGTCGATGCTTGGCATCAACTACTTATGAGAAGCAATATATGGCATTGACTGTGTGCTCAAAATCGATGTCTAGCATTGGAATTCTTGTGAAACTCAATGCTTGGCATCAAATTTTGACTAGTACTTGATGCTGAGCATAGGAATTATAGTGACATTCGATGCAAGTCATGGACTTCTAGCATGTTTGTTCATAAAGCTTGATGCCTTGCATTAAGTAGCACCAACTAAGAAAATTTTTAATTTTTCTAAATGCCAGTCGAAGTGATAAAATCCTTCCGACATCCGCCCCCACTAAAGCTGCAAAATTCTAATGAGAAAGAGAACTCACCCAATCATGGAACAATATAAAGTATTGTGATAATGCTTTGTATGAGGAGGTGGCCGGGTACTTTGCCTAGACTTCACTCCATGTGAAGCACCCAAGCCTCCTCATCATTACCTCCTGAATCTTCATATACTCCTTGTGACTACATTGTGAACTTTGGAGCTACATGATAAGTTACTGAAGGAGCAAGTGGAACCAATCAATGATAAGATTCTAATTCCTTATTTAGCTCTATGAACATCTCCTCAAGGCTCAGGTCTTTCGAAAGGAGCAGGAGGTTGGGAAGAAGCACATTGCTGACATAGAAAGATTCCAGCCTGCCTCAAGGGAGCGTGTGCCACCATTGGCAAATGAGCAAGGAGACATGGCAGAGCTTGAGGAGCCAATTCCAGAGCAGGAAAAGCCTTCTGAGACTTCTCAAGTCCTTGAAGATGATGTTATGCATGAGGTCGAGCAATTATATGATCAAATTCTATTGTAGAAGGGTTGTTGAACTTTGTAAACGTACACTTTTATAATGATTTAACTATTGGAATATAATGCTCAAAGTTTCTTGTTGTTTTTGCTTAACTTTATTCACATTCTACTCACTTGTGTTGGATTGGTGTGCGTTTTCCTTGACATTTATGCCTGGTTAAGTTCATATTCTTGAAGTGGTAATTAGACTAGCTTTGTGAGCTAGAATAAAGGTATGCAGAAAAGCTTCTTGTAATGTATGTACTACTATAAAATGATGTGGTATTATATATGTTGAGCCTTGAAAAGACTATTTTATTTTTCCATGTTGAGTTATTAAAATTGTAAATAGCAATGAGAACATATATGTCTCCATCTAGAGTACCAAGCACTATATCAAGAGGTTGTATTTCTTTGTTTTTGGCACTATTGCCACTACGTTTTAGAATTGGAAGATCTGAAAGGAGGTATTGGATCATTAAATAGCCTTTTTTGCCATTAAATATACTTTTTCTAGCTACTTCGTGAATTTGATGCATCAAAATGGTAGTTTTTCATGGTATTAGATGAACAATAAACAATGTTTTCCACAATGTGATACAAAAATGATCCTTTTTTGCAACATTTTGCATTTCTTCTCGAATAAAAAAGAGAACATGTCTTTGTTCTCGTTTGTTATGACTTAGTGTTAAAAGCAAAAATTGGGAGCTATTTGACTTCTTTTAAAAGAAAAATATAATTGGCGCTAAGTGGATTTGGAAAGCAGAATAGACATTGGATGGAGCTTCAACATGTACGAGGCTAAATTGGTTACACAAGGCTTTTCTAATTAAATGGCTTTTGCATTCAATAAAATTTAGCGACATCATATCTCATGGAAAATATTCAAAGTTTACTTGTAGTGTTTGCTCATAAAAAATTTTTAACCTTTCAAAGTAACATTCATAAAAGGAGATTTCATGGAGAAGGTACATGTAACACAACTATCAAGTCTTCAGGTACCGAGTAAACAAATTAAGTTTGAAGAGTTTGAGAAATTATTGTACGAATTAAAATAAAATCCAATAGCTTATTGAGAAAGGGTAGATAGATTTTCTAGAAAAACATAGGTTTAGGAAAACACTTTTGATGCTAATTTGTACCTAGAAACATAGGAAAGAAATCCAACGCCAGTCATATTGTATGTTGATAACCTTATTCTTATATGTGATCTTGAAGAACTCATGCAACAGAAAAAGGTTATCCTAAGCACTAAGTTCTCATTTATAAACGTATGACTAATACTTGGTAAATTTTATCTCACAAGGAAACAAAAGAGAAATAAAAAATCAAGACACTTATGGAGATAAATCCAAATGTCTCTAAGATTAAGTACATCTAGAGTAGAATCTGAGCAGATCCTAGCAATATGTAATCTCATTCAGGCTAGAAACTTTGAGATGATTCTTGGTAGAACATCCATCTACCAATTGAAATTTGTGCAAGATTGGGTAGACTTTTACACTTTGGAACATAATCTACAACTATTCATCATAATTTTAATAAAAGAGACATGTTTCCACTCAAATGGAGATTTTTTCATTATGATGCAAATGATTTTTCTTTGAACAAGTCATCACATAGTGCTTCTTAGTTAGGGAAGGATGTTGATTTGTGGGTTTGTAGAGAATTAGAAAAAGAAGACAAGACACAAAAATCTAGAGATCCTACATTGAGTATCGTACAAATTAGATATGCAAGAGTTTTAGTGTGCTTTCCTTGTAAATTCCTAAAAGAAGAAAACTCGGCAACTATGGACTATGAGTTAATTAGACCTCAAGGATTAAGCTCTATGAAAAAGAAGACTATGATATAAATGGATTATTCATGGTAGTTATGTTTGGAGAATAGATAAAGAAGATCAAACCAAAGAAGTAAAATTAGAATCAAATGATGGAGATGTCAATTTCATCAGCATGGAACCAATATTCTCTTTAGAACACAAGTTCTTAAAAAAATAAGGGAAAATGGTTTTGATAGAGTTCCTATTTAGAAGGTATATCCCTTGTATAAAATAGGTAAAAAATAAGGGAAAATGGTCTTGAAAAAGTTCCTATTTAGAACCAATAAAGTAGGTAGGTACATTTGATGAACAAGCAAGTGTTCACTATAAGAAACTTGACATACTTGAACCCTTGGTGTAAAAAATAGGAAATAAGAAACAACAAGGAGAATCAAATGATTGTTGAGGAATGCAGAAGAAAGTCCTTGTGACTCTAGAACAAGTAGAAGAAAAATATACATATATGGGTACTGACATGTCCAAGTTAAAGGAAGAAAGAATAAGACACTTTTTTCAAAGGTATAGAGCGATCTTTCCATGGTCATACACACATCCAAAGGGAGTTTATGTGAATATTTGTGCCCATAGAACTCCTATGGAACTATATGTGCATTCTTTTAATAAGACATGTCCAATTTAAAGGAAGAAAGAATAAGAAACTTTTTTTCAAAGGTATAGAGCCATCTTTCCATGGTCATACACACATCCAAAGGGAATCTATGTGAATATTTGTGCCCATAGAACTCCTATGGAACTACATGCACATATGATTATGTATATTTGACTATAATAAAGAAAAGAAAGTTATAAGATCTTAGAAGAACGAATTAATAATGAAATTGAGCTAAGAAGAATGAAAAGATAAGATCATATTTTCGATTTGAAGAAGGTGCATGCCAACCATTAGGGATAGTTATCGAATACGGATTCCCTTCCATCTTGTTTTCATTCTTTCCTTTTCATGAACACCCCATCATCCATAACACCCTATTTCCAACTTTTCTACCATCCCAACCCTTGCCCAATACCTCTTCATCCAATGACCAGATGACTAGAATCATTCAAGAGATCCAAGCCTATGTGCTTCAGTGCGAATCATATAACCAAAATGTGCTACATGGAGATAAAAAAACGAGGACAAAAGTTCTCAAAGACTCATAAAAAGATGTTGCATCTTACAAAAAGTTCATGACATCAAGGAAGAATATTGAAAAGAAGTAGGTATGGGGCAAGATTGTATAAGTCATATGACTCAAGAAGGAACATGAAGAAATAATCGAAGATTTTTGTAGTGTAGGGTTATTTACCTTTCCTATGAATAGGATCACTAATCACTTAGAAACAGTCATCGATCTTACAGACATATTCTAGAAAGAATGAGAGCTATATGAAGATTAATTATTCACATATAAGGAAGAATCTACCAAATGAGAACATCGATGCTCACATTGTTATATGAAGCATAGGAAAAGTACAAATAAAGCATTCAAAAAATCATATGAAACAATGAAAATCAAAGAAGAGTAGCTAAAAGAATCTCATGTTTGATTTCATAAGTGAGCTAATAATCACAAGATTAGTTAAGGTATTCAGAGGAAGAGTGGCCATTCTCCTAAATCCATGGATCAAGGCATAGCCAACCAAGAAAAGAAGTCTAGGTAGAGAAAGAATATGAACAACCAGATTTTGTAGTAGAGCTAAGTAAAAGAAGAGAGAAACCATTCAACGACTTAGAAAACTAGACCTGAGAGGTACGCATTGAAGGTATGGATGAAGCTCAATATGAGAAGGAATTTCTTATAAACAATTTAGTGGAAACCTTGGCTACAACAATTTCATCAACTTGTTACACCCAATTACACCACCATATGGGATCATGAAAGAGCAAGTTTGAACATACCTCACTCAGACAATCAAGAAACTAATATACATGATTTTTTTTTTAATTCATCACAATTATAGGAGATTCTATCAAATATCTCATAAGAAAACCCTATCTTGGAAGACTATCAAGAGTCATTTTGGAGGAAAACGAACTTTAATAGATGTTCGTTGGCAATCTTTATAGAGTTTTAAACAAATTTGTGTTTTGGACATCTTAAATTTTTACAATACATCTTGTCGTACATATTTTTTAATACGAGGGGAGATTGTTCTTGAGAAAAACCCAATAGGATAAGAATCAAGGGAAATAGTTGATTTATTAGCTTATTTGAATGTTCAAAATTGATCTAAAATGCTACAAAACTTTTCTTTGGTGAGTAAAGTAAGCTTCTTCCTCTTCTTGAAAAATTTATGCACATGATTTTATCCCACCTTTGACTAATATTCTTACATATTCTTGTGCTAAGGCCCATTCAAGAATTTTGGGAATTATTCAGGTTTCATTGATAATACTTACTATGATAACTTCTTAGTTTTGAGTGTAGCCTTGATGCTCCACTTATAATACAATTAGGTTTAGTGTTAAAGTGTCAATTTAATAATCCAATCAAGATATAATAACATGTTTTAGTGTGTGATATGACTCAAAAAGAAAAAGCTTTGGAAATAAAGAATTGTCTCAAAATCATGAATAATTCCCACTTTTCTTGAATAGGCCTTTGCTTGTGACTTTTGATTGGTGTAATGTTGCTTCTCGTTGTGTTATCTATCATTGTGCTACTCTTTTATACCATTTCTTGTGTTTTGGCCTTTATATTTCAAGTTATGTTTGTGGGTGCCCTTGAGTTGGCCATTTCTAGATGACACATTCTCTGTGTGTGGATGTGCATTGCATTCATTCTTTTGTAACTTGTAGATATACTTGTTAGCTTCAATTTGAGTTATCATAAATGAGATTTGGTGGACTAACAAGGCATACACGATCATGGTAGTGAGCAATCATATGTTAGCCATCTTGTCTCCTTCTTTGTGCAATTGAGTTTGGGTGTCATTGTTCATCATCTATCATGATCTCATGATCTTGCATTAACCATCTGTTACAAGGATTCAATTAATGAGGGGGTGTGAACCATCTCCTAACTCATTTTAGAGGTATCACACATGAGTGCCAAGTGGCACTCATGTGTAGATCAATGGACTCAAGCCATGTGAAGGTTAATCAAGAGAAGGGTACCCGGCTGGGCGGCAATTCTAAGTCATCGATCTCCGTGCTCGCGCGCATCTCAGAGAGCTTCCTCGAATTCTATGCAGCTAGTCCCCAAAAGTGAGGGGACTCCTCGAGACACCAGAGTTAGGACCCAACATTGGTATCCTATCCTGACCCTCAAAAGAGAGATATCAACTTTGAGGTAGGAGAGCAAGTCTATCTTAGAGTTCCATCTAGGTCTGAAACCATGAAGACGGGACCTTGTCCAAAATTATCTCCTAGATATTGTGGACCTTTCCAAATACTTAAGAGAATAGGAAAGATGGCTTACCAGCTCCAACTTCCAGAGAATAGTCAAATCCATCCAGTTTTTCATGTTAGCCGGCTTAAGAAAAGGCTGGGTGAATCTGACAACCACATTCCAGATAGTGAGGTAGTAGAGCCTATTTCTGTTCAATCTATTCGACATGAGCCAGAGAGCATACTACGCACTCGAGAGAAACGGACGAGGAGTCACTTGTATAAAGAGTGTCTAGTAAAGTGGAAAGATAGTTCAGAAGATAGTGCCACATGGGAGCGGGTTAGCACCCTACAGAGACGGTTTCCCAGTTTCAGTTTACCTTCCCAAGAGTTTTCTTAAGGGGAAGGATATGGGGAAACAACACGGAGACAGGACCATGAATTTCTATTCATGGGGATTTAGTGGGAGTACTTTTCTCTTGATTATCTTTTTTTTCTAAGCCTTCCAATACCATTTTTGAGGACAAAAATGGAGTTAAGGGGAAGGAAATGTTACAAGGAGTCAATTAATGAGGGGGTGTGAACCATCTCCTAACTCATTTTAGAGGTATCACACATGAGTGCCAAGTGGCACTCATGTGTAGATCAATGGACTCAAGCCATGTGAAGGTTAATCAAGAGAAGGGTACGCGGCTGGGCGGCAATTCTAAGTCATCGATCTCCGTGCTCGCGCGCATCTCAGAGAGCTTCCTCGAATTCTGTGCAGCTAGTCCCCAAAAGTGAGGGGACTCCTCGAGACACCAGAGTTAGGACCCAACACCATCATGTATCATGTATCATACACTTTCTAGTGAGTCACTCATCCTTTGCTTGTTGCTTGCATTTGAAGATGAATTTTGCATTTGATAGGTTCACATGGAGCTTACAAGAAGCTTATGTATCGGGTATGCTCATTGTAACTACTTGTAACTAGTTCATGTTAATCCCTTGATAATGATAAATTCAAGGTGAACATAGTTGCCACAGTTACAATGCTCACACTGCCTTATCAAGAACCTGTAAAAATTAAGGAGAAGAATATATGTAGTGGTGAAGAGTCTCAATAAAAATCCAAGGTATTGTAGCCACATAATTGAAGCAACTAAATGTTGATATATTTAGGTAGTGATGTGTGTGAACACACTAGGACCACCGGGGCACTTTTTTCCCTCTTTAGGAGGTTTTCTCCCCCGGCTTGTATATACACCTATAGCCCTAACAGGTTACTTATCTTTGTACATTCTAGTGGTAATACATTCAGTATTGTGTGTTGTGCACCAAGCTTCTTCTTCTTCCTTGTGCTGTTTGCATGCTTTCACAGATGTCTAACTCCAACAATTGGTATCAGAGCAGGTCGCCGCTTCATCTAGGGTGTTGTCGACACCCCTCCGATCACAGTCTCAAAATCACATGAAATTTGGTGAGCATACTCAAGGTGATTAGGAGATCAAAACACCTTTGTTTTCTGGTGCCAAAATCGTGATCTGAGCTTGTTTTGGCCCCCGAACACACTATCAGAGTGCTTGTGCAGGCTATTTTGTCTTTTTCTACCAAAGATATATACAAGTTTTGGTTTGCTAGTATAAGCATCTCAAAGTCTGCTACAGGTTTAGCAGAACTTGTCAGGGTAGTTCTGCTCAAGTTTTTCAAATAGTCATTTTTCTACATCAGGGTATTTTAGTTAGTGGCCATGGCTGAAAGCAGTGACACATTTCATATGTTGGCTATTGAGGATAAGTTGGACGATACCAATTACCCATTGTGGGCTTATATGATGCAACATGTATTGGTTGCAAAAGGATTGTGGAACATTGTGCAAAGTGTTGAAAAATGTCCTATTACACCTGCAAATACACGTATTGAAGCTAATGCAGATGGTGTTGAAGATGTTGATATTCTTTAGATTCCTGTTCGTGCTGCAGTTTCTGCTGCACCTAGTGTACAAAAAATTTGTTGGGATGGCAGAGATGCTCACGCACATGCATTGATAGCCTTTTTTGTCAAAGGTGCCACTATTTCTCACATTCGCTCTTGTAGAATAGCTAAGGATGCTTGGGATACACTTACCACATTGTACCAAGCTAGGAATGAGGATCGTATTGCTTACCTCCAAAAACAATTGGATAGTGAGCATATGAATGAAGGTGATTCTATGGGTAGTTTTCTAACAAAGATCAAAGACTTGAAGGAACAATTGATTTTTGTTGATGAAGTTATACCAGATAGCTCACTTGTGTAGACCGTTCTGAATGGTCTTCCTGATTCATATTAGAGTTTTGCTTGTACTCTTTGTTTGATGATTAAAGGAAATCCAAATGCCTTGTCATTTGAGGAGTTGGTCTCTATTCTGTTGCAGGAAGATCAATTTAGGCAGAATAGGTCCATTATGCGTGTTGCAGTCAGAAGGGCAGAAGGGCAAAGATAAATGGACCTTATCTATTAGTAAGCAAAAATCCACAAATGCTGCACATTTGAAGAAGGAAGACAAAGATGAGAAAAAATCAGAAAAGCAAAAATTATTTTGTAAGTACTATAAAGGAAATGAGCCTCTACATAAAAAACAGAGTGTGCAAATCTTGTGCAGAATGAAGAATGGGCATTTACTATTGTTTGTAGTTTTGACCCATCTTCTCATGAGCAGTGTATGTCTGCAGTAGACTTAGATGTTTTCTAGTATTTTGATAATGGGGCAACCAAACATATTACCTTGCAGCGCAATTTCTTCACATCACTTGAGCCTACCCCTAGAGGGAATACTGTCACATGTGCCAACAACTCCTCTTATCTTGTCATGGGAGTTGGTAAGATCATTCTGACTACTGTTGATGGTAGTTCTTTCACTTTGTCGGATGCTTTATTTGTGCTAGGGATCAAGAAAAATCTGTTATTAATTTTTGCATTAGCCAAGATTGGCTTGGTTGTGAAATTTGTTGATGACAGATGTATAGTTCATGATCTATCAAATGGGGACATGATTATTGCTTCTGGAGTTTTATGTCGTGGGCTCTATGAGCTCATATACTATGAAAATTCTATGAATGATTCAGCATGTGTAGTACATGATTCTCGAGCTATGTCAGATGCAAAGCTTTGGCATGCATGCTTTGGTCATCTAAATTTTGCTAGTTTGCTATGCCTATAGAAATCTAAAATGGTGTCCTCTTTTTGCAAAGGTGAGACACCCAAAAAACATGTCTGTGAAGGCTGTATTTTGGGAAAAATGCAGCATTCCGCCTTTCCAAAAGATGGTTCAGTTTGAGCTACTCAGAAATTATAGCTTGTTCACAGTGATGTCTATGGTCCTATGCAAACACCCTCTTTTGGAAACTATCTTTACTTCATGACTTTCATTGATGATTTTTCCAGGCATGCATGGGCATATAGATTAAAAGCAAAGTCCGAAGTGTTCATATGCTTCAAACCATTTTTGGTTTTGGCTGAAAATCTATCAGCATGTAAAATGGGCACCCTCCGTTTTGATCGAGGGGGGGAATATAAGTGTTCTGACTTTAATGCATTTCTGGCTGAACGTGGGATAAAACATCAATGTACAGTGCCGTATACACCTCAACAACGTGGAGTTGCTGAATGAAAGCATAGATCACTCATGGAGATGGTGAGGTGAATGGTCAAGATTCAGGCTTTACCATAGTTTATGGCTTGAGGGTGTCATGTGTGCAGCATATGTACTTAACAGGTGTCCCACTAAAGCACTGCAATCTATCACATTAGTGCCTAAACAACATCGCAATAACTTGGATGATAAAGTAGTAAAATATATTTTTGTATGGTACACTTCTGAAAGCAAAGGCTATCATCTGTATCATCCACATACTAAATGCATTTTGGTTAGCCATGATGTTTCTGTGGAAGATTCTATTCAGCCTTTACTTTCATGTACGAAGGAGAAATCTGTTAGCTCCAAAGACATGTATGATACTTTGCTGCCTCTTTTTATAGGTGGTTAGTCTAGTGCTGGTCCTAATGAGGCAACTTCTCAACCATTGTAGGCTTCATGTGATGATATAGATCATTCCATTTCTGATGCAGATTTGCATGATGCACTTGTTGATGAGAGAGTTGATATTGAGGTGGCAAAAAGTATGCCAAAATGGCTAGTGCAGACTTTGCTTGATAGCAAATTAGATGCACCTCTGTCATATTGTACTCATTCTAGCTCTCATAGTGCCTCTTTTGCATCAGATTGCTATGTTATGGCTGCATCTAGTCTTTGTGATGATACTGAACCTGTTTTGTTTGGTCAAGCACAAAATTTTGAACATTGGATGGCTGCAATGCAATCTGAATATGATGCTATAATGAAAAATGGTACTTGGCCTTTATGTGACTTGCCGCGTGGCAAGAAGGCCATTGGCACTAAGTGGGTATACAAGCTGAAGCGTAAACCTTATGGAATAGTTGACAAGTATAAGGCTAGGCTTGTTGCAACGGGTTATGCGCAGAAAAGAGGCATTGTTTTTTATGAAATCTTTGCACCTACATGCCGAATGACTACTGCTTGTAGCATCTGTGCACTTGTAGCTCACCATGGTTGGAATGTACATTAGTTGGACATTAAAACATCATTTCTGAATGGTGACTTGCATGAAGAAGTGTATGTTTTTAAGCCCCGTGTCTTTGTGCAAAAAGGGCATGAAAATGAGGTGTGCATGTTAAAGAAGACATTATATGGTTTAAAGGAAGCACCACGTGCTTGGTATGAAAAGATACATGCCTATCTCATTGCACATGGTTTTGAGAACATTCCAATTGAAAGCACCTTATATGTTAAGCGTGTTAATGATGTGCTTCTGATCATTGTTGTGTACGTTGATGACATGCTGCTCATTGGTCCTCATGAGAAGCATATTACTGATTTCAAGGTTGATTTGCATGCCTCATTTGAGATGTCTGGTTTGGGGCATTTGCATCATTATTTGGACATTTAGCTTATGCAAGTTAATGGCGGAATATGTCAGACATTGGTCTATAGAGACCATTCCGTGTGTGTGTGGGACGAGGGATAGTTAGCCAAGGTCCTAAGCTCAAGGGTATATCCTAAGGTATTTGATGGTTAGTGGGGATGAGTGTTGCATGCTGGCCACATGGCGACGCAACGCTAGAACATTCCAGATCACTGCTATTTTAGATACAAGAGGATATAAATGGATGGGATAAATCTTCTTCCTGGCGCGCTCTTGTGGCTAGGAAAACGACTATGCAGAGGTGATTAAAGATCACTGCGAAGTTTTTATGGTGCTTCAAGCTTAGCTAGGCCACCTCTCTTCAACAAATTGGCCATATCTTGATCAATCATTATCCCAATTTGGAGTTCTTGGGCTTGTTAGAAAGTTCTCTCAGAGATCTTTCCAGGGAGTGACTATAAGCCATACTTTGGGTCCAAAAAACAAAATTGCCTGCAACAGAAAATGGAAGTGGATTATTCTTCATTGAGCACCTTCAACGAAGCATTTCTTGAAGACTTTTGCGATCTACGAACCAAAAGGGAGTGAATAGTCTACTCGTAGCTCTTCAATTGGACGCTTCAAGAATATCAAAGGAAATATGAGATAAGTATTTAGTCAATATTTGGTTGATTATTCTCCTGATTGTGCATATTAGAAGTATTCTTGCATTACGTGTAGGATGATGTAAGTAGAGCGTAAATAGAAATGTATGTGCGGTGCTTGAGCTTTTCTTACAGGTGGTAAGTATCGGCAGGTATTGACAAGAGAAATATTTTGATTGAGGGCTTGTAGAGCCCAACATCATTTTTGGAAAAGTTTTCTATTGCAGGTGTTTGTCGAGAAGACAAAATAGATCGCGCCTGCTGGCACATGATTTGATTTTTATTGCATGTTTGATGTTTTCTTGAAATTATTTCGGATTACAAAGTGACGCCATTAGGCTACCGAAATTTAAAAAATTAGCATGCATGTGCATCAAAGTTTAGAAAGCATATTAAAGTTTCTTGCTTTTGACTTTTTCTGTTAAGCAAAAGCTTTGACTGGTTCTTTCTCCCCTTGTCAGTAGTATTTACATTTGTTTAGTCTTTAAAAAAAAAAAAGAAAACCAAAAGAAAAAGTTTCTTGCCTAGCATGGAACCCGAACCTTCATCACCTGTTAGGACAGAAACCATTATGCCTGAACCTCCAGTTGATTCAATTCAAGCTATGAACAATAGAATTTCATCCTTAGAAATTTCTCTTCATGATATCTTGGAACACGTGCGTGGTTCTAAGAAAGAAGAAGAGCCGCTTGATTTTGATTTGCTAGAGATGGAGGTAGATGCTCCGGATGAGCATCAAACTTCAAAAGTCCTTAAAGATAGCGTCTTAGTTAGAGAAGCCAGATGGCAGCTTAAGGATCTTAAGCCGCCAAGATATCATGGCTCAACTAGCGCTAGGACTGCTGACGCGGTTGAGCAGTGGCTCAACAAGTGGGAACAATGTTTCTGCCTATGTCATATCACTGATGATAGGCAAAAGATTCAGCAGGCCACTTATAATCTTATGGATGCAGCACATAGGTGGTGGCGTAAGATAGAGCAGGATAAGAAGGAGCCCACGACATGGGATCAATTCAAAATCCTGTTTTATAACAATTTTGTACCACCTGATGAGAGGTCTAGAGCACTAGACACCTCGTTCTTCATCAATCAGAAGAATCAATCAGTTCAGGAATACGCAGATAGGTATAGAGAGGTACTTCTTAAAGTACCTAATACCATTCCAGAGTTTCTTCAAGTCCACAAGTTTGTTTTGGGACTCAGAGAAACTATTCAACCTTTAGTGAGGAAGGAGCGGTGTCAGTCTTTGGCACAGGCCACAGAGATGGCCTTGGCTTATGAGGACGGCCACACGAACACAGATTCCCAGGGCCAGAGATCCCCATGGACTAGGGTTAGCCGACCTTTCCATACTTCGACTCCTGGTTTGGTTAGCGCATAGCCTTCTAGGGAGGCTAAGCAGGTGCACATGATTCTGACAGTCTCAAGAAGAAAGAGAAAAGTGTCAGCTCTGGCTGACAGGGCATATAACCGATCTATTCTTAACCCTCAGCAGAAAGAGAAGGCAATGAAAGAGGGTTTATGCTATGGTTGCTTAGGGCAGCACTTGTATAAGGATTGTCCTAAAAAGAAAAAGATAGCAGCCACTATAGTCATAAATTCGACTCACGCAGGGGGTGGGAGTGAGGATGAGTTTGGGGATCCCCCATCTCCATTATCATCTCCCATAGTGGCCATGATGGTCACTGAAAAGGTTCCGACTGTGCCAGATGCTGTGCTTTCCCCAATGGCACAGAAAGGATACCGGTTCCCAGATACTAAGCTTATTGTTATGAGAGGAGTGGTGGCAGGACAGCCTCTCAAGGTACTCTTTGACACATGTTCGACCCATAATGTTAATAGTTCTCGATTAGTCAAGAGATTCTGCTTAGATATGGTATAGTAAGATTATACTTATACCGTAGAGCTAGCTGACGGGAAGGGAACTCAGACTTGGGATAGACGAGTAGTTGATCTTCCTATTCAGATCCAGTCCTATGAGGACAGATTGGACTTTGAGATAGCGAGATTAGCTCATTTCGACATAGTTCTTAGTAAGAAGTGGCATGCGAGGAAGAAACCAGTCATTGATTTTGCTTCACATGTGTATCAGTTTGAGCATGAGGGAAGGAGATTAATGATCCGTGGAGAACCAGATCTCCAAGAGACGTGATTGGTGGCTGCTACCAAGTTGCTCAAAATTGATTGTAAGTATATCTATTTTCTTTATTTCATGTATTTGTCGTATGTTGAGATGGATTCATGCAGTCATGGAGACTCAAGTTGGAATGCTCCAGCACTTTCAGCTAAAGTGAGAGCAGAATTCCAAGAGTTGTTTTTAAAGGAATTACCATCAGGTTTGCCTCCTTGCAAGAATATAGAGCATAGAATCGAATTGGTACCAGGAGCGAGTCCGATCGCTCGGCCACCATTTCGAATGAGTTTGCAGGAGGAAAATGAAGTTCGCAAGGTCGTGGACGAGTATCTTCAAAAAGGGTTGATTAGACCCAGGTATTCACCCTTTGCCGCACCAGTTCTTCTTGTGAAGAAGAAGGATGGATCTTATAGAATGTGTGTTGATTATCGAGCACTCAATAAGATCACTATTAGACACAGATATCCTATGCCCCGGATTGATGATCTTTTAGATGCTCTAGGTGGAGCCATTGTATTTAGTAAGATAGATTTAAAGAGTGGCTATCATGAGATTAGAGTAAAAGATCATGATGTACATAAGACAGCTTTGAGGACCCGTTTTGGTCATTATGAGTATTTGGTCATGCCTTTTGGCTTGACGAATGCTCCAGCTACATTTATGATGTTAATGAATGATATTTTAAGACCTTTCATAGGAAAGTGTGTTGTTAATTTTGTGGATGATTTGCTAGTGTATAGTAGAATTGTGCATGAGCATGAAAATCATTTAAGGTTTGTGTTGAATACTTTAAAAGAAAATCAACTGTATGTAAATCCAGAGAAGACACAGTTGTTTCTTCCGAGGATAGAGTATCTAGGGCATGTGATTTCAGCCGATGGGATTCAGATGGATCCCAAGAAGGTATCAATTATTTTGGCATGGCCTACTCCTCAGGATGAGGGGCAGTTACAATCATTCTTAGGACTTTCTGGTTTCTATCGGAAATTCATCTCTTCATATTCGTCGATAGCAGCACCTATGAGGAACTTGCTTCAAGGAAAAATTCCATTTGCATGGAAGCAAGAGCAGAAAGAGAATTTTGATACTATGAAACAAGTTGTTTTAGAGGCTCCTATACTCAAAGTGATGGATCCTCAGAAACCATTTGAGTTAGAGACCCATGCTAGCGGCATAGCCATAGGCACAGTCTTGAGTAAAGATGGCAGGCCAATAGCTTTTGAAAGTAAGAAGTTAAGTAGTGCACAACACAATTGGCCGGTGCATGAACAAGAGTTGTATGCAGTGGTGCATGCACTTAAAGTTTGGAGACACTATCTTTATGGTGCAGACTTTAAGGTATTCAGAGATCATCATACACTCAAGTATTTTTGTAGTAAGCCAGATCTTCGAGGTCGACTGGCTCGTTGGGCTGAGCTCATGCAGGAATTTCACATGGAAATCTTGTATAGAAGAGGCAAAGAAAATATAGCAGCTGATGCATTATCTCGTATCATTTATCAAATGAGCTTTACAGTTTTAGAAAGCTCATTGCTTCAAGAAATTAAGGAAGCACACGTGGAAGATCCACATTTATTACAAATAGTTAGAGCCATTAGCGATGACTCTATTTTAGGAGAGGGGACAGTTTCAGCTGTTTCTTCTTCTACTAAAGCAAACAAATCCATTCCGTATTCTAATTTCTCACAGGAGAATGGAATTGTGAAGCGGAAAGGAAAGGTTTGTGTACCAGATTCCCGAGATTTGAGAAAGAAAGTCATGCATGATAACCATGATTTTCCCTGCGCAGGACATCCTGGTGTTGACAAGACAATACAGCTTGTTAGAAGAACATTTTGGTGGCCTGGATTAGCCAGAGATATCCATACTTATGTTCAACAATGCTCTATGTGTCAAGTCAACAAAGTCGAAAGGGTAAAGACACCAGGTCTTTTACATCCTTTACAAGTTCCAAATCATAATTGGGATAGTATATCCATGGACTTCATAGTGGGGTTACCGCGGACCTAAAGGAAGCAGGATACAATCCTAGTTCTGGTAGATAGACTGAGCAAGATGGCTCATTTCATACGTACGCAAGAGACGATAGAAGCTCCACATGTAGCGGAGTTATTTATCCAGCATGTCTTCAGATTGCATGGGTTACCTACATCCATAGTCTCAAATAGGGATGTCAGATTTACAGGATATTTCTGGAAGTTTGTATTTGACAAACTGAAAGTGTCACAAAAAATGAGTAGTGGTGATCATCCACAGAGAGATGGTCAGACCGAGAGGGTCAACGAAATTCTAGAGGATATGTTACGGGCATATGTGTCTGAGAGACAGACGGATTGGGATAGTTATTTGCCACTAGTAGAGTTTGCTTATAACAATAGATCTCACAAGGTGACTGGGATGTCTCCTTTCGAGATGAACTATGGCATGAATCCCACTTCTCCCAGTACAATAGGAATGCCTAAGAAATGTCCTAGTGCTTCCGAGTTCTCAACGAATCTCCAAGCAAATCTAGAAATAGCTAAAACCAAGATGCAGCAAGCAGCTGATAGAGCCAAAGAGTTTGCTGATAGGAAACGATCTCCTAGATCCTTTGAGGAAGGAGACCGAGTCTTCCTTCAGGTACTGGCTCAGTCTACTTCATTGTCCACAGGGAAGTGTAGTAAACTATCACCAAGGTATTGTGGACCTTGGAAGATAGTAAAGAAGTTGAGTGATGTTGCATACGGATTAGAGCTTCCTCCAGATTATAGAGTCCATCCAGTGTTTCATGTGAGTAAATTAAGAAAGTATATATCTAGGGAGGATAATCTAATAGAGGGTATTGTTTCTTTGCAAGAAATCGATAGATCGGATCATTCTCCAGAATACTAGATAGGAGACAGAAACGGTTAAGGAATCGTGTCATCCAAGAGTATCTGGTAGCCTGGAGAGGATTACCACTTACTGACTCTACTTGGGAATCACCAGCTCTGGTTCGCAAGTACTTTCCCTCATTGATCATGGAGGACAATGATCTTTAGAAGGGGGAGAGAGTGTCAAAAATTGGTCTATAGAGACCATTCCGTGTGTGTGGGACGAGGGCTAGATAGCCAAGGTCCTAAGCTCGAGGGTATATCCTAAGGTATTTGATGGTTAGTGGGGATGAGTGTTGCATGCTGGCCACATGGCGACGCTAGAACATTCGAGATCACTGCTATTTTAGATACAAGAGGATATAAATGGATGGGAGGAGAGTGGCACACACATCATTCGCATGTCTTCTTTGAGGAAAGCCTCACACTGATGGTTGAATCACACCCTAAGAGGGAGGATTAGAAAGTAATCCTCAACCATGGATTTTGGGGCAAGTGGTTAGCCCATCATACTCCTAGCTGGTAGGTCATGAGTTTAAATCCCACAATTGGTATCAGAGCTAAGGAAGTAGACTTGGGCAAGGCGGATGGAAGGCGCGCGCGTCGATTTCAAAGGTAAGCTTAACAAAGATTTGAGTGTATCTCCCAATCCGTAGGTCAGATTTCGACATGTAATATAATACCAATGGAAACCTCTCGGAACGAGCATTCCAATGGAGACATTAGATTGGCGATCCAAGATACCTAGCATGGGTGAGAACCAGGTTCAAGAGACCGAGGTTGAGAGCAAAGGCAAGTCCATAGGCTAGTTGCCAAGAAACGGAAAGGCAAGGTTCAAGATACCAAGGTTGAGAGCAAGGCAAGTCCGTAGGCAAGTGGCCAAGAAGCGGAAAGCCAAGGCTCAAGACACCAAGGTTGAGATCAAGGCAAGTCTGTAGGCAAAGTGGCTAAGAAGCGGAAAGGCAAGGCTCAAGAGACCAAGGTTGAGGACAAGATGGTTCAAGAGACTGTGCGAGGGTGAGGACATCAATCCAAGGGGAGAGCAAGGATTGATCATTGAGGACAATGATCTCTAGAAGGGGAAGAGAGTGTTAGACTCAAGATATAACCAGCAAGAGATGGTTGAATCATACCCTAAAAGGGAGGATTAGGAAGTAATCCTCAACCATGGCTTTTGGGGCAAGTGGTTATCCCATCATACTCCTAGCTAGTAGGTTATGAGTTCAAATCCCACAATTGGTATCTGTTTGAGCATGAGGGAAGGAGATTACTGATCCGTGCAGAACCAGATCTCCAAGAGACACGATTGGTGACTGCTACCAAGTTGCTCAAAATTGATTGTAAGTATATCTATTTTCTTTATTTCATGTATTTGTCGTATGTTGAGATGGATTCATGCAGTCATGGAGACTCAAGTTGGAATGCTCCAACACTTTCAACTAAAGTGAGAGCATAATTCCAAGAGTTTTTTTTAAAGGAATTACCATAAGGTTTGCCTCCTTGCAGGAATATAGAGCATAGAACCGAATTGGTACGAGGGGCGAGTCCAATTGCTCGGCCACCATTTTGAATGATTTTGCAGGAGGAAAATGAAGTTTGCAAGGTCCTGGACGAGTATCTTCAAAAAGGGTTGATTAGACCCAAGTATTCACCCTTTGCCGCACCTGTTCTTCTTGTGAAGAAGAAGAATGGATCTTATAGAATGTGTGTTGATTATCGAGCACTCAATAAGATCACTATTAGACACAAATATCCTATGCCCCGGATTGATGATCTTTTAGATGCTCTAGGTGGAGCCATTGTATTTAGTAAGATAGATTTAAAGAGTGTCTATCATGAGATTAGAGTAAAAGATCATGATGTACATAAGACAGCTTTCAGGACCCGTTTTGGTCATTATGAGTATTTGGTCATGCCTTTTGGTTTGACGAATGTTCCAGCTACATTTATGATGTTAATGAATGATATTTTAAGATCTTTCATAGGAAAGTGTGTTGTTGATTTTGTGGATGATTTGCTAGTGTATAGTAGAACTGTGCATGAGCATGAAAATCATTTAAGGTTTGTGTTGAATATTTTAAAAGAAAATCAGTTGTATGTAAATCTAGAGAAGACACAGTTGTTTCTTCCGAGAATAGAGTATCTAGGGCATGTGATTTCAGCCGATGGGATTCAGATGGATCCCAAGAAGGTATCAGTTATTTTGGCATGGCCTACTCCTCAGGATGAGGGGTAGTTACGGTCATTCTTAGGACTTTCCGGTTTCTATCGGAAATTCATCTCTTCATATTCGTCGATAGCAGCACCTATGACGAACTTGCTTCAAGGCGAAATTCCATTTGCATGGAAGCAAGAGCTGCGAGAGAGTTTTGATACTCTGAAACAAGCTCTTTCAGAGGCTCCTATACTCAAAGTGGTGGATCCTCAAAAACCATTTGAGTTAGAGACCGATGCTAGCGGCATAGCCATAGGCGCAATCTTGAGTCAAGATGGAAGGCCAATAGCTTTTGAAAGTAAGAAGTTAAGTAGTGCACAACGCAATTGGCCGGTGCATGAACAAGAGTTGTATGTAGTGGTGCATGCACTTAAAGTCTGGAGACACTATCTTTATGGTGCAGACTTTAAGGTATTCACAGATCATCATACACTCAAGTATTTTTGTAGTCAGCCAGATCTTCGAGGTCGACAGGCTCGTTGGGCTGAGCTCATGCAGGAATTTCACATGGAAATTGTGTATAGAAGAGGCAAAGAAAATATAGTAGCTTATCTCGTATAATGTATCAAATGAGCTTTATAGTTTTAGAAAGCTCATTGCTTCAAGAAATTAAGGAAGCACACGTGGAAGATCCACATTTATTACAGATAGTTAGAGCCATTAGCGATGACTCTATTTTAGGAGACGGGACAGTTTCAATTGTTTCTTCTTCTACTAAAGCAGACAAATCCATTCCGTATTCTAATTTCTCACAGAGGAATGGAATAGTGAAGCGGAAAGGAAAGGTTTATGTACCAGATTCTCGGGATTTGAGAAAGAAAGTCATCCATGATAACCATGATGTTCCTTGCGCAGGACATCTTGGTGTTGACAAGACAATACAGCTTGTTAGAAGAACATTTTGGTGGCCTGGATTAGCGAGAGATATCCATACTTATGTTCAACAATGCTTTATGTGTCAAGTCAACAAAGCAGAAAGGTTAAAGACACTAGGTCTTTTACATCCTTTACAAGTTCCAGATCATAATTGGGATAGTATATCCATGGGCTTAATAGTGGGGTTACCGGGGACCCAAAGGAAGCGGGATACAATCCTAGTTGTGGTAGATAGACTGAGCAAGATGGCTCATTTCATACCTACGCAGGAGAGGATAGAAGCTCCACAGATAGCAGAGTTATTTATCCAGCATGTCTTCAGATTGCATGGGTTACCTACATCCATAGTCTCAAATAGGGATGTTAGATTTACATGACATTTCTAGAAGTTTGTATTTGACAAACTGAAAGTGTCACTAAAAATGAGTAGTGGTGATCATCCACAGACAGATGGTGAGACCGAGAGGGTCAACCAAATTCTAGAGGATATGTTACGGGCATATGTGTCTGAGAGACAGACGGATTGGGATAGTTATTTGCCACTAGTAGAGTTTGCTTATAACAATAGACCTCACAAGGTGACTAGGATGTCTCCTGTCAAGATGAACTATGGCATGAATCCCACTTCTCCCAGTACAATAGGAATGCCTAAGAAATGTCCTAGTGGTTCCGAGTTCTTAGCGAATCTCCAAGCAAACCTTGATATAGCTAAAGCCAAGATGTAGCAAGCAACTGATAGAGCCAAAGAGTATGCAGATAGGAAAAGATCTCCTAGATCCTTTGAGGAAGGAGACCGAGTCTTCCTTCAGGTACCGGCCAGATCTACTTCATTGTCCACAGGGAAGTGTAGTAAACTGTCACCAAGGTATTGTGGACCTTGGAAGATAGTAATGAAGTTGAGTGATGTTGCATACCGATTAGAGCTTCCTCTAGATTGCAGAGTCCATCCAGTGTTTCATGTTAGTAAATTACAAAAGTATATATCTAGGGAGGATAATCTAATAGAGGGTATTGTTTCTTTGTAGGAAACTGATAGATCAGATCATTCTTGAGACAGAATACTAGATAGGAGACAGAAACGATTAAGGAATTGTGTCATCCAAGAGTATCTGGTAGCCTGGAGAGGATTACCACTTACTGACTCTACTTGGGAATCAGCAGCTCTGGTTCGCAAGTACTTTCCCTCATTGATCATTGAGGACAATGATCTTTAGAATGGGGAGAGAGTGTCAGACATTGGTCTATAGAGACCATTGCATGTGTGTGGGACGAGGGCTAGTTAGCCAAGGTCCTAAGCTCGGGGGTATATCCTAAGGTATTTGATGGTTAGAGGGGATGAGTGTTGCATGCTGGCCACATGGCGATGCTATAACATTCCAGATCACTGCTATTTTAGATACAAGAGGATGTAAATGGATGGGAGGAGAGTGGCACACACATCATTTGCATGTCTTCTTTGGGATTTGAACTCAAGACCTACCAACTAGGAGTATGATGGGCTAACCACTTGCCCTAAAAGCCATGGTTGAGGATTACTTCCTAATCCTCCCTCTTAGGGTGTGGTTCAACCATCCCCTGCCAGTCATATCTTGAGTCTAACACTCGCTTCCCCTTCCAGACATCATTGTCCTCAATGATCAATCCTTGGTCTCCCCTTGGATTGATGTCCTCACCCTTGCACAGTCTCTTGAACCATCTTGTCCTCAACCTTGGTCTCTTGAGCCTTGCCTTTCCGCTTCTTGGCCACTTTGCCTACAGACTTGCCTTGCTCTCAACTTTGGTGTCTTGAGCCTTTCCTTTCCATTTCTTGGTCGCTTGCCTACAGACTTGCCTTTCTCTCAACCTTGGTATCTTGAACCTTGCCTTTCTGCTTCTTGGCAACTAGCCTACGGACTTGCCTTGCTCTCAACCTCGGTCTCTTGAACCTGGTTCTCACCCATGCTAGGTATCTTGGATCCCAAATCTAGTGTCTCCATTGGATTACTCATTCCGAGAGCTTTCCAACCGCATATTACATGTCTAAATCCGACCTACGGATTGGGAGATCGACTCTAATCTATGTTGAACTCACCTTTTGAAATCGACGCGCGCGCCTTCCTTCAACTTCGCCCAAGCCTACTTCCTATGCTCTGATACCAAGTGTGAGGCATTCCTAAAAGAAGACATGTGAGTGATGTGTGTGCCACTCTCCTTCCATCCATTTATATCCTCTTGTATCTAAAATAGCAGTGATCTAGAATGTTCTAGCGTCGCCATGTGGCCAGCATGCAACACTCATCCCCACTAACCATCAAATACCTTAGGATATATCCCCGAGCTTAGGACCTTGGCTATCTAGCCCCCGTCCCACACACACGGAATGGTCTCTATAGACCAATCTCTGACACTCTCTCCCCCTTCTAAAGATCATTGTCCTCAATGATCAATGAGGGAAAGTACTTGTGAACCAGAGCTGCTGATTCCCAAGTAGAGTCAGTAAGTGGTAATCCTCTCCAGGCTACCAGATACTCTTGGATGACACGATTCCTTAACCATTTCTGTCTCCTATCTAGTATTCTGTCTGGAGAATGATCGGATCTATCGATTTCCTGCAAAGAAACAATACCCTGTATTAGATTATCCTCCCTAGATATATACTTTCTTAAGTTACTGACATGAAACACTCGATGGACTCTGCAATCTGGAGGAAGCTCTAATCGGTATGCAACATCACTCAACTTCTTTACTATCTTCCAAGGTCCACAATACCTTGGTTATAGTTTACTACACTTCCCTGTGGACAATGAAGTAGATCGAGCCGATACTTGAAGGAATACTCGGTCTCCTTCCTCAAAGGATCTAGGAGATCTTTTCCTATCAGCATACTCTTTGGCTCTATCAGTTGCTTGCTGCATCTTGGCTTTAGCTATTTCTAGATTTGCTTGGAGATTCGCTAAGAACTCGGAAGCACTAGGACATTTCTTAGGCATTCCTATAGTACTGGGAGGAGTGGGATTCATGCCATAGTTCATCTTGAAAGGAGACATCCCAGTCACCTTGTGAGATCTATTGTTATAAGCAAACTCTACTAATGGAAAATAAGTATCCCAATCAAGTCTGAGGGTTTCCTCGGAAAAGACATGTGAATGATGTGTGTGCCACTCTCCTCCCATCCATTTATATCCTCTTGTATCTGAAATAGCAGTGATCTGGAATAATCTAGCGTCGCCATGTGGCCAGCATGCAACACTCATCCCCACTAGCCATCAAATACCTTAGGATATACCCCCGAGCTTAGGACCTTGGCTAACTAGCCCTCGTCCCACACACACATGGAATGGTCTCTGTAGACCAATGTCTGACACTCTCTCCCCCTTCTAAAGATCATTGTGCTCAATGATCAATGAGGGAAAGTACTTACGAACTAGAGTTGCTGACTCCCAAGTAGAGTCAGTAAGTGGTAATCCTCTCCAAGCTACCAGATATTCTTGGATGACACGATTCCTTAACCGTTTCTGTCTCCTATCTAGTATTCTATCTGGATGTCCTACACAAGGCACATCATAACTATCATGCATGACTTTTCTTCTCAAATCCGGAGAATCTGGTGTGCAAACCTTTCCTTTCTATCTAACTATTCCATTCCCCTGTGAGAAAGTGGAATACAGAATGGACTTGTTTGCTCTGCTAGGGAAAGAAACAACTAAAACTGTCGCGTCTCCTATAATAGAGTCATCACTGATGGCTCAAACAAATGTGGATCGTCCACCTGTGCTTCTTTTATGTCTTGAAGCAATGAGCTTTCTAGAACTATAAAGCTCATTTGATCCATTATCCATGATAATGCATCAACAACTATATTCTCTTTGCTCTTCTAAACACGATTTCGATGTGAAACTCCTATATGAGCTCAGCCCAACGAGCTTGACTACCTCGAAGATCTGGGTGACTAAAAAAAATACTCTGTGTATGGTGATCTGTGGATACCTTAAAGTCTACGCCATAAAGATAGTGTCTCTAGACTGTAAGTGCATACACCACCACATACAACTCCTGTTCATGCCTTGGCCTGCCATCTTCGCTCAAAACTCTCCCTATGTCTTATGCCACTAGCATTTGTCTCTAACTCAAATGGTTTTTGTAGAGCGACCATTATGAGTATAGGAGCCTCTGAAACAACTTGTTTTAGAGTATCAAAACTATCTTGCTACTCTTGCTTCCATGCAAAGAAACCTTGCCTTGAAGCAAGTTCGTCATATGTACTGCTATCGATGAAAGAAAAAAAAATGAATTTCCGATCAAAATCAGAACATTCTAAAAACTATCATAACTGCCTGTCTTCCTGAGAAGTAGGCCAAACTAACATAAGTGAAATCTTCTTGGGATCCATCTGAATCCCATCAGTAGATACTCTATCCTCGGAAGAAACAATTGAGTCTTCTCTAGATTAACTGAATCTTATCATGATCTCTCACTCTAATCTGATGGTAGCCACTTATCAAATCTATTTTGCTAAATACAACGGCTCCACCAAAGAATTTCTAAAAGATCATTAATCCTGGACATAAGATATCAACGTCTGATAGTAATCTTATTGAGTGCTTGGTAATCGATGCACATCCTATAACATCCATCTTTCTTCTTCACTAGAACAACTGGTGTTGTAAAGGGTGATAGCTAGGTCTAATCAGCCCTTTTTAATAATTCTTTCAAGGACAACCCTTGGAATTCTGCTCTCACTTTCACTGAAAGTGCTGAAGCATTCCATCTAGAGTCACCATGACTACATGAATCCATCATACTACACAATGAATACATACAATAAAAACTTACAATCAATTTTAAGCAACTTGGTAGCATTCACTAATCATTTCTTGTGGAGATCTAATTGTCCACCGATCAGTAGTCACCTCTCCCTCATGCTCAAACTTGATCACTATTTATGATGCACTATACATAGAAACATCAAACTTGCTTCTTAACTTGTCTTCCATATGGAAGTCACTAATAAATGCAAACCATGCTGTGCTATAAAACCTTATCTCACTTCCTACTAGGGACTTAGACTATAGCCTTGCCTGGTTTACTCTTTGCAAACCTTGCCTTTATGTGTATCTTCGCCCATCTCCATTATCATCTCCCATAGTGGCCATGACTGTCACTAAAAAGGTTTCGACTGTGCCAGATGATGTGCTTTCCCCAGTGGCACAGAAAGGATACCGGTTCCCAGATACTGAGCTTATTGTTATGAGAGGAGTCGTGGCAGGACAGCCTGTCAAGGTACTCTTTGACACAGGTTCGACCCATAATGTTATTATTTCCCGATTAGTCAAGAGATTATGCTTAGATACGGTACAGTCAGATTATACTTATACCGTAGAGCTAGCTGACAGGAAGGGAACTCATACTTGGGATAGACGAGTAGTTGATCTTCCTATTCAGATCCAGTCCTATGAGGACAGATTGGACTTTGAGATAGCGAGATTAGCTCGTTTCGACATAGTTCTTAGTAAGAAGTGGCATGCGAGGAAGAAACCAATCATTGATTTTGCTTCGCATGTGTATCATTTTGAGCATGAGGGAAGGAGATTAATGATCCGTGGAGAACCAGATCTCCAAGAGACGCGATTGGTGACTACTACCAAGTTGCTCACCATTGATTGTAAGTATATCTATTTTCTTTATTTCATGTATTTGTCGTATGTTGAGATGGATTCATGAAAACATGGAGACTCAAGTTGGAATGCTCCAGCACTTTCAACTAAAGTGAAAGCAAAATTTCAAGAGTTGTTTTTAAAGGAATTACCATTAGGTTTGCCTCCTTGCAGTAATATAGAGCATAGAATTGAATTGGTACCAGGAGCGAGTCCGATCTCTCGGCCACCATTTCGAATGAGTTTGCAGGAGGAAAATGAAGTTCACAAGCTCGTGGACGAGTATCTTCAAAAAGGGTTGATTAGACCCAGCTATTCACCCTTTGTCGCACCAGTTCTTCTTGTGAAGAAGAAGGATGGATCTTATAGAATGTGTGTTGATTATCGAGCACTCAATAAGATCACTATTAGACACAGATATCCTATGCCCCGGATTGATGATCTTTTAGATGCTCTAGGTGGAGCCATTGTATTTTAATAAGATAGATTTAAAGAGTGGCTATCATGAGATTAGAGTAAAAGATCATGATGTACATAAGACAGCTTTCAGGACCCGTTTTGGTCATTATGAGTATTTGGTCATGCCTTTTGGTTTGACGAATGCTCCAGCTACATTTATGATGTTAATGAAATATATTTTAAGACCTTTCATAGGAAAGTGTGTTGTTGATTTTGTGGATGATTTGCTAGTGTATAGTAGAACTGTGCATGAGCATGAAAATCATTTAAGGTTTGTGTTGAATATTTTGAAAGAAAATCAGCTGTATGTAAATCCAGAGAAGACACAGTTGTTTCTTCCAAGGATAGAGTATCTAGGGCATGTGATTCTAGCCAATGGGATTCAGATGGATCCCAAAAAGGTATCAGATATTTTGGCATGGCCTACTCCTCAGGATGAGGGGCAGTTATGGTCATTCTTAGGACTTTTTGGTTTCTATCGGAAATTCATCTCTTCATATTCGTCGATAGCAGCACCTATGACGAACTTGCTTCAAGGCAAAATTCCATTTGCATGGAAGCAAGAGCAGCAAGAGAGTTTTGATACTCTGAAACAAGCTGTTTCAGAGGCTCCTATACTCAAAGTGGTGGATCCTCAGAAACCATTTGAGTTAGAGACCGATGCTAGCCGCATAGCCATAGGTAGAGTCTTGAGTTAACATGGCAGGCCAATAGCTTTTGAAAGTAAGAAGTTAAGTAGTGCACAACGCAATTGGCCGGTGCATGAACAAGAGTTGTATGTAGTGGTGCATGCACTTAAAGTTTGGAGACACTATCTTTATGGTGCAGACTTTAAGGTATTCACAGATCATCATACACTCAAGTATTTTTGTAGTCAGCCAGATCTTCGAGGCCGACAAGCTCATTGGGCTGAGCTCATGTAGGAATTTCACATGGAAATCTTGTATAGAAATGGCAAAGAAAATATAGTAGCTGATGCATTATCTCGTATAATGTATCAAATGAGCTTTACAGTTTTAGAAAGCTCATTGCTTCAAGAAATTAAGGAAGCACAGGTGGAAGATCCACATTTATTAAAAATAGCTAGAGCCATTAGTGATGACTCTATTTTAGGAGACGGGACAGTTTCAACTGTTTCTTCTTCTACTAAAGCAAACAAATCCATTCCGTATTCTAATTTCTCACAGGAGGATGGAATAGTGAAGCGGAAAGGAAAGGTTTGTGTACCAGATTCCTGAGATTTGAGAAAGAAAGTCATGCATGATAACCATGATGTTCCCTGCGCAGGACATCCTGGTGTTTACAAGACAATACAGCTTGTTAGAAGAACATTTTGGTGGCCTAGATTAGCCAGAGATATCCATACTTATGTTCAACAATGCATTATGTGTCAAGTCAACAAAGCCGAAAGGGTAAAGGCACCTGGTCTTTTACATCCTTTACAAGTTTTAGATCATAATTAGGATAGTATATCCATGGACTTGATAGTGGGGTTACCGTGGACCCAAAGGAAGGGGGATACAATCCTAGTTGTGGTAGATAGACTGAGCAAGATGGCTCACTTCATACCCACGCAGGAGACGATAGAAGCACCACAGGTAGCAGAGTTGTTTATCCAGAATGTCTTCAGATTGCATGGGTTACCTACATCCATAGTCTCAGATAGGGATGTCAGATTTATAGGACATTTTTTGGAAGTTTGTATTTGACAAACTGAAAGTGTCACTAAAAATGAGTAGTGGTGATCATCCACAGACAGATGGTCAGACTGAGAGGGTCAATCAGATTCTAGAGGATATCTTGGGGGCATATGTGTCTGAGAGACAGACAGATTGGGATAGTTATTTGCCATTACTAGAGTTTGCTTATAACAATAGATCTCACAAGGTGACTGGGATGTCTCCTTTCGAGATGAACTATGGCATGAATCCCACTGCTCCCAGTACCATAGGAATGCCTAAGAAATGTCCTAGTGCTTCCGAGTTCTTAGCGAATCTCCAAGCAAATCTAGAAATAGCTAAAGCCAAGATGCAGCAAGCAGCTGATAGAGCCAAAGAGTATGCTGATAGGAAAAGATCACCTAGATCCTTTGAGGAAGGAGACCAAGTCTTCCTTTAGGTACCGGCTCGATCTACTTCATTGTCCACAGGGAAGTGTAGTAAACTATCACCAAGGTATTGTGGACCTTGGAAGATAGTAAAGAAGTTGAGTGATGTTGCATACGGATTAGAGCTTCCTCCAGGTTGCAGAGTCCATCCAATGTTTCATGTCAGTAAATTAAGAAAGTATATATCTAGGGAGGATAATCTAATAGAGGGTATTGTTTCTTTGCAGGAAACTGATAGATCAGATCATTCTCGGGACAGATTACTAGATAGGAGACAAAAACGGTTAAGGAATCGTGTCATCCAAGAGTATTTGGTAGCCTGGAGAGGATTACCACTTACTGACTCTACTTGGGAATCACCAGCTCTGGTTTGCAAGTACTTTCCCTCATTGATCATTGAGGACAATGATCTTTAGAAGGGGGAGAGAGTGTTAGACATTGGTCTATAGAGACCATTCCGTGTGTGTGGGACGAGGGCTAGATAGCCAAGGTCCTAAGCTTGGGGGTATATCCTAGGTATTTGATGGTTAGTGGGGATGAGTGTTGCATGTTGGCCACATGGCGATGCTAGAACATTCCAGATCACTTCTATTTTAGATACAAGAGGATATAAATGGATCGGAGGAGAGTGGCACACACATCATTCACATGTCTTCTTTTGAGGAAAGCCTCACATAGAGACCATTCCGTGTGTGTGTGGGACGAGGGCTAGTTAGCCAAGGTCCTAAGCTCAGGGGTATATCCTAAGGTATTTGATGGTTAGTGGGGATGAGTTTGGGGATCTCCCATCTCCATTATCATCTCCCATAGTGGCCATGACGGTCACTAAAAAGGTTTTGACTGTGCCAGATGCTGTGCTTTCCCCAGTGGCACAGAAAGGATACCGGCTCCTAGATACTGAGCTTATTGTTATGAGAGGAGTCGTGGGAGGACAGCCTGTCAAGGTACTCTTTGACACAGGTTCGACTCATAATGTTATTAGTTCCCGATTAGTCAAGAGATTATGCTTAGATACGGTACAATCAGATTATACTTATACCGTAGAGCTAGCTGACGGGAAGGGAACTGAGACTTGGGATAGATGAGTAGTTGATCTTCCTATTCAGATCCAGTCCTGTGAGGACAGATTGGACTTTGAGATAGCGAGATTAGCTCGTTTTGACATAGTTCTTAGTAAGAAGTGGCATGCAAGGAAGAAACCAGTCATTGAGTTTGCTTCGCATGTGTATCAGTTTGAGCATGAGGGAAGGAGATTATTGATCCATGGAGAACCAGATCTCCAAGAGACGCGATTGGTGACTGCTACCAAGTTGCTCAAAATTGATTGTAAGTATATCTATTTTCTTTATTTCATGTATTTATCGTATGTTGAGATGGATTCATGCAGTCATGGAGACTCAAGTTGGAATGCTCCAGCACTTTCAGCTAAAGTGAGAGCAGAATTCCAAGAGTTGTTTTTAAAGGAATTACCATCAGGTTTGCCTCCTTGCAGGAATATAGAGCATATAATCGAATTGGTACCAGTAGTGATTTTAATCACTCGGCCACCATTTCGAATGAGTTTGCAGGAGGAACATTAGGTTCCCAAGGTCGTGGACGAGTATCTTCAAAAAGGGTTGATAAGACCCAGCTATTCACCCTTTGCCGCACCAGTTCTTCTTGTGAAGAAGAAGAATGGATCTTATAGAATGTGTGTTGATTATCGAGCACTCAATAAGATCACTATTAGACAGAGATATCCTATGCCCCAGATTGATGATCTTTTAGATGCTCTAGGTAGAGCCATTGTATTTAGTAAGATAGATTTAAAGAGTGGCTATCATCAGATTAGAGTGAAAGATCATGATGTACATAAGACAGCTTTCAGGACCCGTTTTGGTCATTATGAGTATTTGGTCATGCCTTTTGGTTTGACAAATGCTCCAGCTACATTTATGATGTTAATGAATGATATCTTAAGACCTTTCATAGGAAAGTGTGTTGTTGATTTTGTGGATGATTTGCTAGTGTATAGTACGACTGTGCATGAGCATGAAAATCATTTAAGGTTTGTGTTGAATATTTTAAAAGAAAATAAGTTGTATGTAAATCCGGAGAAGACACAATTGTTTCTTCCGAGGATAGACTATCTAGGGCATGTGATTTCAGCCGATGGGGTTCAGATGGATCCCAAGAAGGTATCAGTTATTTTAGCATGGCCTACTCCTCAGGATGAGGGGCAGTTACAATCATTCTTAGGACTTTTTGGTTTTTATCGGAAATTCATCTCTTCATATTCATCGATAGCAGCACCTATGATGAACTTGCTTCGAGGCAAAATTCCATTTGCATGGAAGCAAGAGCAGCAAGAGAGTTTTGATACTCTGAAACAAGCTGTTTCAGAGGCTCCTATACTCAAAGTGGTGGATCCTCAGAAACCATTTGAGTTAGAGACGGATGCTAGCGGCATAGCCATAGGTGCAGTCTTGAGTCAAGATGGCAGGCCAATAGCTTTTGCAAGTAAGAAGTTAAGTAGTGCACAACGCAATTGGCCGGTGCATGAACAAGAGTTGTATGCAGTGGTGCATGCACTTAAAGTTTGGAGACACTATCTTTATGGTGTGGACTTTAAGGTATTCACAAATCATCATACACTCAAGTATTTTTGTAGTCAGCCAGATCTTCGAGGCCAACAGGCTCTTTGGGCTGAGCTCATGCAAGAATTTCATATGGAAATCTTGTATAGAAGAGGCAAAGAAAATATAGTAGCTGATGCATTATCTCGTATAATGTATCAAATGAGCTTTACAGTTTTAGAAAGCTCATTGCTTCAAGAAATTAAGAAAGCAAAGATGGAAGATCCACATTTATTACAGATAGTTAGAGTCATTAGTGATCACTCTATTTTAGGAGACGGGACAGTTCCAACTGTTTCTTCTTCTACTAAAACAAACAAGTCCATTCCGTATTCTAATTTCTCAGAGGAGAATGGAATAGTGAAGCGGAAAGGAAAGGTTTGTGTGCCAGATTCCCGGGATTTGAGAAAGAAAGTCATGCATGATAACCATGATGTTCCCTACACAAGACATCCTGGTAATGACAAGACAATATAGCTTGTTAGAAGAACATTTTGGTGGCCTTGATTAGCTAGAGATATCCATACTTATGTTCAACAATGCTTTATGTGTCAAGTCAACAAAGCAGAAAGGGTAAAGACACCAGGTCTTTTACATCCTTTACAAGTTCCAGATCATAATTGGGATAGTATATCCATGGACTTCATAGTGGGGTTACCGCGAACCCAAAGGAAGCGGGATACAATCCTAGTTGTGGTAGATAGACTGAGCAAGATGGCTCATTTCATACCTACGCAAGAGACGATAGAAGCTCCATAGGTAGCGGAGTTATTTATCTAGCATGTCTTCAGATTGCATGGGTTACCTACATCCATAGTCTTAGATAGGGATCTCAGATTTACAGGACATTTCTGGAAGTTTGTATTTGACAAACTGAAAGTGTCACTAAAAATGAGTAGTGGTGATCGTCCACAAACAGATGGTCAGACCGAGAGGGTCAACCAAATTTTAGAGGATATGTTACGGGCATATGTGTATGAGAGACAAACAGATTGGGATAGTTATTTGCCACTAGTAGAGTTTGCTTATAACAATAGACCTCACAAGGTGACTGGGATGTCTGCTTTCAAGATGAACTATGGCATGAATCCCACTTCTCCCAGTACAATAGGAATGCCTAAGAAATGTCCTAGTGCTTCCGAGTTCTTAGCGAATCTCCAAGCAAACCTTGAAATAGCTAAAGCGAAGATGCAGCAAGCAGCTGATAGAGCCAAAGAGTATGCTGATAGGAAAAGATCTCCTAGATCCTTTGAGGAAGGAGACCGAGTCTTCCTTCAGATAACGGCCATATCTACTTCATTGTCCCCAGGGAAGTGTAGTAAACTATCACCAAGGTATTGTGGACCTTGGAAGATAGTAAAGAAGTTGAGTGATGTTGCATACCAATTAGAGCTTCCTCCAGATTGGAGAGTCCATCCAGTGTTTCATGTTAGTAAATTACGAAAGTATATATCTAGGGAGGATAATCTAATAGAGGGTATTGTTTCTTTACAGGAAACCGATAGATCAGATCATTCTCCAGACGGAATACTAGATAGGAGACAGAAACGGTTAAGGAATCGTGTCATCCAAGAGTATCTGGTAGCCTAGAGAGGATTACCACTTACTGACTCTACTTGGGAATCAGCAGCTCTGGTTCGCAAGTACTTTCCCTCATTGATCATTGAGGACAATGATCTTTAGAAGGGGGAGAGAGTGTCAGACATTGGTCGATAGAGACCATTCTGTGTGTGTGTGGGACGAGGGCTAGTTAGCTAAGGTCCTAAGCTCAGGGGTATATCCTAAGGTATTTGATGGTTAGTGGGGATGAGTGTTGCATGCTGGCCACATGGTGATGCGACGCTAGAACATTCCAGATCATTGCTATTTTAGATACAAAAGGATATAAATGGATGGGAGGAGAGTGGCACACACATCATTTGCATGTCTTCTTTGAGGAAAGCCTCACAGAATAGCTTTGTGTCAAACGAAATATATTCACACATTATTGCAGTGTTTTGGCCTTGAAGATTGTAAACCTATTGGCACTCCTATGGAGACAAGTTCATGATTGATTCTTCATAATGTTGGAGATGCATTTGATGTTGTTTTCTATCAACACGCTATTGCATGCTTGATTTACTTATGCACTGCTCGACTAGATATTCAGTTTGTTGTCTCACAGATGAGCAGGTTTATGCATTGCTTAGGTGTCAAGCATTGGTAGGCGGTTAAGCGCATTTGTCACTACTTGAGTGGTATCCAACTACTTGGGTTGTTTTATCCCAAGGGGAGATCACTAGCGCCATATTTGCATGCTTTTTTTGACTCTAACTGGGCTGGTTGCTATGACACTCGTGTGTCCACTAGCTTAGTAGCTCATGCATATCTTGGCTAAGCAAGAAGCAACCTACTGTTGACACTTCCAGTGTTGGTCAATCTTCTGCCACCACCATCTTCATTGATAGTTAGAGTGCATTGATAGTTGCGAGGAACCCTGTGGTCCATGCTCCCACTAAGCACATTGAGGTGCATTATCAATATGTCAGGGAGAGGTTCTTTGCTTGAGAGATAAGCTTCGCGTATGTGCCCACGCAGGAGAACATTGCAAACCTTTTCACAAAGGCTCTACCTAGGGAGAAGTTTGAGGCTTTCTGCAAAGCTTTGGGCTTACTTCCTTTTGTGGATTGATTCCACATAGCTTGGCACTTCTTTATACATGAGTGCCAGCTCCTTGTTCACTGCATCAATCCCAAGGGGGATTTGTTGATATATTTAGGTAGTGATGTGTGTGAACACACTAGGACCGTCAATGCACTTTTTTCCCTCTTTAGGAGGTTTTTTCTCCCAGCTTGTATATACGCCTATAGCCCTAACGGGTTACTTATCTTTGTACATTTTAGTGGTAATACATTCAATATTGTGTGTTGTGCACCAAGATTCTTCTTCTTCCTTGTGCTGTTCGCATGCTTCCACAGACGTCTAACTCCAACACTAAAAATGTGTGTACAAGATCTTTGATGATCTCAATCCCCTAGTGGATGTTCTAAAATCATCTATAGAGGGGTTTCATAGATCAAAGAGGATAATTACAGGATTAACGATGAGTCTTGGGGCACATTTTCAACATGAATCTCATGGTAGAGATCATAGGACTACAAAAGATAGAGCAAAGGTTTCCAAAAATACTTATAAGGTCCTAAATGCGGAGTTCCCAAGCAATCTAAATACAAAAACATACTAAAAAACAAAATTTGGGAGCTGTTTGACTTTTTTTCTAAAACAAAAATCTAAATGGCACTAAGTGGATTTGGAAATCAGAATAGAAATTGGATAGAGCTTCAACATGTACAAGGCTAAACTGGTTACACAAGCCTTTACTAAATTGAATGGATTTTTCATTGAATAAAATTTTTCACCATCATATCTCATGGAAAATAGTCAAAATTTACCTGTAGTGTTTGCACATCAAAAGTTTCTAATATTTCAAATTAACATTCATAAAAAGACATCTCATGGAGAAGATACATCTCATGAATCCACTAAAAACGTGGGTACAATACATCTCTAATGATCTCAATCCCCTAGTGGACGTTCTAAAATCATTTTTAGAGGGTTTTCATAAATCAAAGAGGATTGAGAATTAACGATGTGCCTTGGAGCACATTGTAGAAATCATGGGATCAAAAAAGACATCAAAAAAGTCTCAACAAATTCTTATAATGTCCTAAATGTGGATTTCCAATGCAATCTAAATACAGAATCATAATAAAAACAAAAATTGGGAGCTATTTTACTTTTTTGAAAAGAAAAATATAATTGGCACGAAATGGATTTGGAAAACAAAATAGAAATTGGATGGAGCTTCAAACTGTACAAGGATAAATTGGTTACACAAGGCTTTCTAAGTCAAATTGGATTTTGAATTCAATAAAATTTTGCACTATCATATCTCATGGAAAATATTGAAAATTTTCTTCTATTATTTTCACATCAAAAGTTTATAATCTTTCAAATTATCATTCATAAAAAGACACTCATGGAGAAGGTACATGTAACACAACGGTCAAGTCTTCAAGTATCCCATTAACAGATTAAGATCCAAGAATTCGATAAATTATTGTATGTATAAAAAAAAACTCCAATAAATTATTTGACCTCATCTCCTCAACCATTTACTTTTTTTCTTGCTGGAGACCGAAAGATCAAGAGCTTAGCAAACTGGAAAGAATCTGCAGAAACTTTCTTTGGATGGGGGACCACAACAGGAGAGGGGTTCCCAAAATTAAATAGTCTACGTGCATCAACGAAAAGGATCGTGGAGGCCTAGGCATTATGGATATTGAAGGCGTGGTTGACAACTTGGCAACAAAATGGATCATCGGGGCTTGGTGTAACTGTGAGACCTCTTGGGCCAAGCTCATTTTCAGGAGCAAGAACTTACCTACGTTGGTGGGCCTCCCTGGTTGGAAGGACTTGGACCTCCTTACTCTTTTATTCTCCCCAATTCCGATTGCCCCTAAAGGCTCAAATCTTGTTCGCTCCCTATGGAAGAGTTGGAATAAGTTCAAACAATTTGTCAGAGTCAGTGAAGATTGGAAATGGGCGGCCGATATTAGACAAAATGACCCAAGTTGGTTCCCGATCGTAGGCGTTAGAGGTGTGGCCTCCTCGAACCTCCATAATGCTAAGAGCCTCTGGAACAAGGGTTTCCGACTTTGGAAACACCTCTAGAAACAAGAAACTGGCTAGTGGATTAGATTTGAGGACTTAGATCTTGAAATAAGAGTGAATTATGAAGAATGGACTCTCTTGCAGAGTAGATGCATCGCTTGGGAATGCTCAAAAACCCAACTCCTCATTTGGGTGGGACCCCCCTTGCCATCAGGGCCTTATGTGGCACAATGGCAATCGTCTTTCGAAAATTCCTAGAATCAAGGTGAACATGGACTATCACATCACACTTAACAAGAAGTGGTGCCTGACTTGGACAAGACTACATTGGGCTTTGAAGTTCATGTCTATTTGGCATCCCCTCATTGAGATAAAAAAATCGGTTCTCATGTGGCAAATTCTCCACCATGGTATCTGGACCAACCTAAAGGCTAACAAAATTTGTGGGGCTCTACCTTGGTGTAAGCAATGCCACCGTAGCATCGAGGACCTAGGTCACATCTTCTTTGCTTGCCCCAAGTCGCTCCAACTCTGGTGGACCCTCGGGAATATCTTGAGACTACAGGCACAAATCACCTGGAAGCAAACATTGCTTGGTGAAACGATGGGCTTCTTAGCGACACTTTGGAATGCTATAAGAGGGGAAACCCTCTGGAAGATTTGGAGGGAGCGGTGTGCCAATAATTTTGGTCACCCTCCTAAAGAGTGGTCAATCGAGAAGTCTCTATTCCTCCTTGGCAAAAGAATCTCCAATTGTAAGAGGTCTCCACCCTTTAAGCATCATAAAGTGTTTCTCATCGAGAATAACAAGCTTAAACCCAAGTGGGCCCCGCATGAGGGGGACGAGAGGATTGTTAACATCCTTTGTAACATGCTCTAGTCCAACAAGTTCCACCCCTACTTTGCAGGATTCGGTGGGTGCCAAGGGCATTAGTCCCATTCACTTGTAACTTCTTTCTTTTTCTTTAATCAAAGTCCGGGAGAGTAGGCCAAGGTCAAACTTCCTTTCATTTGAAAAAAAAAAAAGAAATTGTAGATAGATTTTCCAAAAAACCGTAGGTTTTGGAAAAAACACTTTAATGCTAATTTGTACCTAGAAAAAGAGGCAAGAAATGCAATGCTACTCATATTGTATGTTGATAATCTTATTTTTATAGGTGACCATGAAGAACTCGTAAGTTTGAAACTATAAACTTATGACTAATACTTAGTGAAGTTTATCTCACGAGGAAACAATAAAGAAATATAAACTGTCAAGGCTTAGACATGATGAGATATAACAAAATCAACACACTTATGGAGATGAATCCGTATCTCTCTCTTAAAAACTATATACCTAATATTGATTGCAAGAAGCACAAAAGGCTTATAAGTAGATTTATTTTTCTGAGAGGGAACAACCTCCTCCTCCCCATAGAAGGAAACTGAGGGCGTCTAGTAGAAGAAAAATAGTGCAAGCCATAGGTTGACTCATCAATAACATGAAAACAATGAATTTCCTATTACCAAAGCTTGAACACGAGAAGGATGGAAGGAAACATTATAGTGTGTTACCATTCTTGTTGTGTGGAGTTGAAATCATATGTGCTACTCTCGGATCCTCATGAGAGAGCTCGGGGACAATAGCTCGGATCCAAGTATGTTAATTCATGGAGTCTCTAGTTCATATTGGGCTCTCTACATAATGTTTTCTTTAAATTAGAGTACATGAAATTTGAGATGTCAATTGAGTGGGACATGAACCCAGGCACTCTGCCCCACGACATTCAAGGCATACCACTACATCACACCTATTTGGACACTTTCTAGAGAATGTTGGATTGACAGACATTGAGCATAGAAAAAGATTCTAACTTCCATTGGAGGGGCATAAAAGAGGATGCCAGTCCCAATGTTTGCTTCCCATTGGTTCATAAAAACTTTTTCACTTTCAAATCCACCACATCCTAAGAAGAAAATTCTAGATAAAGTTCTAGATAAATTCTCCTCTTTATTGCTGATAATATTATTATTAAAAGGTTTAGTACAAAAATAGGAGGGCAAAGGATTATGTGTTTATAATGCATTTTCTAGGTTGGAGCAAGAAAGTGAGGTAGCCGTGCCCAAAAGGTTGGGTAGGCCAATTAGCTAGAGGTTCACTATTACAATTTTCAACCTCCTTCTCAACAATGGAAAAGCTGGCCTTCAGGCTCATGGACTAGCGATACCCATGTCCTTCTCTTGATGTTGTGACTCATTTGGCCTCTAGGTTAGTTGTAAACTACTTGGGCATTGAGTCATTTTTCCATCAAATGGTTGTACGAGCATGCCTTGTGAGATTGCGTCCTATAAGTATTAAGCCCATTCACCTATACCATTTCTCTTTTGATTCCAAACTTCCAAATATTATGTGAGAAGGTCGAACTCTCCCCAATAATGGAGTGCATGGTCACGGTCATCTGGTTTTAGATGCATGTGCAACATTTATGAAGCTCCAAAGCTCAAGCCTCTTGCATAGTCGCCTTATCTTGTTTAGAGTTAAGACACACTCATGGCCAAAAGAATATCATTTTCCTCTATGTCTCAAGCCGGGTGGTTGGGCCTTTCGCCTCTTGAGGCAGGGCGAGGGTTCAACCCCCACCAACAACATGTAAGGGACATGTTATCATGGAAAGTTGTATCTTGTGGCTGATGTGCCACCGTTTGTTCTGTCCGCGGTAGTTGTGACCGCAGTCTAACCTAGCTATGTAAACCCCTGTTCTTGTGGGATAAGGAGGGTCCCATGGGTACTATGCCCTTCCTTCTACATTGGCAATTTCAAAGAGCCTAGAGGAGTAGGCCTAGGCCGAATCTCCATTTAAAAAAAAAAGAAAAAAAAAATCATCTTCCTCCATAGTACTTGGCGGTTCACGAATCACGATAGATTAGCATTTTTCAATCAATCAAACTTTTGCTGATGCTGTATCTAGACACTTGGCGCACAATGGCTTTTCCATCTGGGAGAATTAGAGGTTGACACGTTTGATGGAGGCGACTTCCTCAGTCTCCTTCTGCTATACTAAATCTTTGTTCCTCTGCTCGAGCTGGTCGTTGTCTTCATTGTCATTATCGACCTGTTTCGTATTTCGATTTAGCCGCTTGCTGCTCTGGCGTTCGTCCACTCTGTTAATCAGCGAAGTAAGCTGTGCTTATCTGCATTGCAACTGGCAAAGCGAGCTCAAATAGTGGGGCGTTATTGCTGCGGATACAATTTTACCGTCACGGTAGAGTAGATCGTCGTCTAACTTTTCTGTCCGCTCATCTTCGATAAAAGATGATATCCGATTGCAACCCTTACATGCCCTCAACCAAAAAGGTCATCGAGAAGATCAAGGTATTTTGCCCTTTGCTTTCCAGGGTTGTGAGTGAGAAACAGGCACAGGAACACACGAACTCACGTACCCATGCATTTCTGTGAGCAATTTTCCAAAGCTGTCACGCGGATACAACACTTACGAGTACACTTTAAGTCTTTCCTGATAGAGAGATTTTGGTCCTATGTTCATCTTCTTTTTCTATTCATATGGACTTTAATTACTTATGATAAGCGTAGATGGTTCGTATGAGTTATGAACGTCTCGAGAGGTTTGGCAATGGTGTGCAATGACACGCACGCACAGCGCAAGCGAGGATCCATGAACATGCATTTCTTTGAAAGAGAATTTGTTGCTGATGTCGTTGACATCTATTTTCTGTATGTAATTTGTTTGATTTCCGAAGTTTATGTATATGCACAGTATCTGTGTCTATACTTTGAAGGAAAAAGGATAGTTTCTCATGTGCTTCTGCCCGAGAGCTATGCTGAGGATTCGACTTTTGTTTGATTATCAATGGCATGTTTTTTTGCTTTTTCAGGTGGCCACTGGAATGCAGTCCACCAGTGGGGACGCCGGTAAAGGCCATAGCAAATACTCGGAGAATAAGATCACCCATGGATTCAGTCTTGTTAAGGGAAAGTCCTTGCATGAAATGGAGGATTTCCATGTCTCCGAGTTCAGAGAAGTGGATTCACATGAGCTTGGGCTCTTTGCAATATATGATGGTCATCTTGGGCACAGTGTCGCTCATTATTTGCAGAGGAACTTATTTGATAATATCCTTAAACAGGTAATGTCGTCTTGCCAATGTAATAGGAAAACTGTTCTGATGTCGTCTTGCCAAAGTGTTAAACTCCAAACTCTCTTGGTTTGAACAGCCCGGATTCTGGGATAATCCGGTGACCGCAATTATGAATGCATATCGAGGAACAGATTCTACCATACTTAGCAAGGCCTCAGATTTGGGTCCTGGCGGATCTACTGCTGTAACGGCTATTTTGGTTGATGGAAACCGGTTATTGGTAGCGAACGTCGGAGATTCTCGTGCAGTGCTTTGCCGTAACGGCACTGCTGTTCAGCTATCCATCGACCACGAGCCGGACATTGAAAAGGAAGCCATTGAAACAAAGGGGGGATTCGTCTCTCGGATGCCAGGTGAGAGAAATCATATGAGAGCGCTTTGTTTCGGTCTTTCTTTACTGAGGTTTTCAGATCTCACATTAGGATCCTTTCTATAAGTAAGTGCGATAATAGTACAGATACCTCCCGATTAGGGTCATAGTAGAGTTCGGCGATAGCTTGAGTTTATGTTGTGTACGCTGCTTCTAGCCGATGGATGTTGTACAATAGCTGAATTAATCCTGAATCAAACAGGAGATGTCGCTAGAGTAGATGGGCAACTCGCTGTTGCGAGGGCTTTTGGAGACAAGATGCTGAAGGATCACTTGAGTTCGGATCCTGATATCCGCGAAGATCTGATTACCAAGGACGATGCGTTACTGATTTTAGCAAGCGATGGGCTTTGGAAGGTATATTGAGTATGATGTGCTGTCCAATTCAATCTAGATTGATTTTCTGTGACTATTCTGCTACTCGTATGCAATTGCTGTATGTAGCAGTAGCTTAGTAGGTCTGGATGGCATAACGCTGTTGTATGGCTTTTGATTCTGTATCTATAATGGCCAGCTATATGCTATTACCCATTTCTAAATTGTTAAAAATTGTGATTGAAGGGTTTCTAAATTGTTAAAATTGTGATTGAAGGTGATGGACAATCAAGAGGCAGTGAACTTGGTTATCCATACTAAGGATCCAAAGGAAGCTGCAAAGCAATTGACAGATGAAGCTTTGGAGAGGAAGAGCAAGGATGACATATCCTGTATTGTTGTTAGGTTCTGACCTGTGTAAGCACTTTATACACGCAGTATTCCTGTTGGGACCCTGAAGCCATAGCCCGTCAGGGCTTAGTCTCCTTGTGCTATACCATATTTGTTTTCCTTTCTGATAGAAGGTTGGCTGCACATCATTTCACATGCTTATGACATCTCACATCCTCAATTCTTCACACAACATTGGCTGCAGATCGTTTTGTGTGTGAGAGCATTTAGTTTTTAAATTTGATCTATATTCTGTGACGGTCTTGCGAATCCCAATTTGTTAGTATACATATCAATTTGTGTCCTCCGGACCATTAAGAAAAAACTTGTGTAATTCAGTATAGTCACAGATGAATACTCAATCCAATTCCTTCTTTGTAGATGCTGTCCATTCGGTCATACCGCAAGTTGTTTCGTGATACTAACTTTAAGCACATAGAAGCTATGGCGGATATGGCGAGGATGGATAAGAAAGATGTGTTGAACGGGCGGATAAGAAAGATGTGTTGCACCTTACATTTCATTAAAATACACACACACATATATATATATCTATATCTCTCTCTCTCTCTCTATATATATATATCTATATATATATATCTATATATATATATATATATATGTATGTATGTATGTATGTATGTATGTATGTATGTATGTATGTATGTATGTATGTATATATATATATAAGCCATGCATTGGGCCTTAAAAGGGAAGGTCAGATAAGTAGATGATCTCACAAGTTTGGAGGATATAACCAGATGATCTGAAAGTTTGGAGGATATTGACAAAGTTGGTTATAAACTTGTCAGATCATCTACTTATTTGACAAGTTTGGAGGATGTTGACAAAGTTGGTTAGATTTTGTACTTCTTCACCCTTCAACTATTTGTTTGTACTCTGCGTTTGATCGCACCTTCTCTGAACTTCATGGATGATGGCAGTCGTATGTGATCTTCATAGATGATGGCAGGCTCTTGAGAATACTGTAATCTGCACATGAAATGTGATCTTCATGGATGATGGCAGGCTCTTGATTACTCTTTTAAAATACTGTAATCTGCACATGAAATCTATGGCGTGCGTGCGTGCGTGCGTGCGTGCGTGCGTACATACGTACATACATACATACACACACATGTGAAACGCGCACACATGCACATAAATAAAGATTCACACACACATATACATACACACATTATATATATATATATATGAAACGCGCACACATACACGCACACATACATACATATATACACACATCTATATACACTCAAAACACAAACATATTCGTGCACACACAAACACACTGTCACGTATATATAGATACACAGTGTAGATACGTATATGCATAAACGCATGCACACGCACATATATAGATGCATACATGCAAGTGAAATTGTACTTTTGCACATGAGTATGTTTTTAAAGGCAAAGTGTTATTTTGCAGGTGGAAAAAGAACCATTTTGGAATTGGTATCTTGTTCAACCTATATGGCTTTTGTTACGTTGTTCCAAACACATTTGTTTCCATATTTATGGGAATGTCTTTTTTCTTGGTTTCATATTTAGGGAATTGTTATCAAAATCCTTTTTTTCCATATGGCATTATGTACGACAAAAGAAATTTTAGCATGCATCCACACACGCACATGCATACATACGTACGTACATACACGGGTACGTACGTATGTACGTACGTACGTACACACACACACACACACTTACATATACATATACACACACACATACAATTATATATACAGATACATGGACACGTGTATGCCATATACATACACATACATACGCAAATACACATGTACACACAAACATAAACAAACACATACACACATGCATAAATACTCACGCACGTGCACACACACACGCGTGCACACACACACACATACATCCATACATACATACATACATACATATGCATGCATGCATACATACGGACATACATATGCATGCATGCATACGGACATACATACATATCCGTACATACATACATATGCATAGATACATACATACACACACACATATACATCCATAAATACATCATACATATAAATATATTTATACATAAAGGATCCATTAAGATGCAGATGTGGACGATCCTAAATACATGAATGAAGAGGATATACCATTGATTGTTGTAGGTAATGATATGCATGTAAGTGATGGTAGAGATGATGCTAAGCATATACATGTTGATATCCAATTAAGTAATCAGGGGCAAGATGAGGAAAAATTGTAAAGATGCAAAGAATCAAGATGATAAGACTTAAGATGATTGAGAGTTCAAATAATTCCAAAATGCAACACCCAAGGACATAGGTCTTTGATCTGAGTATGACATGAATGGAAGTAGAGATGATCACTTTGGTGTGAATGATGATCATGTCCAGTCCAGTCCATATGCTAAAGAAGTGGGGCATGAAGAAAGGAATGCAACATTGGTTGAAATGTATGACGCATGATATGGGTATATCACATAATGGAATTCAACAAGAAAGGAGTGAATCAGATGACTACATTGATGAAGCTAGATACAAACACTATCAAATGAATGAAGATGGAGTTGATTCAAATGTATATAGTGAGGGATTTACATGTGATGTACTTCGGCAAGAGTCAGATGGAAGACATGCATGACAAAGTGTTGTATTAAGTATGTCTTTTGAAGAAGGATGAATGGTAAACAATTAAGATGTTTCGAGTATCCTCTGCCAGTACGTTGAATAGAGAGATTGATTGATATTAAAACACAAATATTTATAAAAGGGATCATGAAGATATGATTGAATGTGGAGAATTTCATGAGTTTGACTTGCATAAGTAAGAATCTAGTTATATTGATGATCAAGATTTTCTTAGAATCTAGTGATATTGATGATCAAGATTTCCTTGAATATGATGAAATGGATCTCTTCATAGTCAAGGTGAAATGTTATTGGACCATCAAGGTGAAATGTTATTGGACCATGATGAAGTGTTCTTGGAAAGATTAGAAGTAGAAGAAAATTCCATAATTGATGGTACTCAAGTAGGCAGCAGTCATGATAGATTAGATGACAAATATGAGCATATAGTGCAATGTAAGCATGATGAACCTTTCCATTATCCCAAAATTCTATTCCAATGAAGATGGGTCTGAATAATCATAATGAAAATGATAAAATCCTTCCAAAAGATTTTAGGTAGGCATGAACCGGATCAATATATATCCTAAGGATATTTTTCATGATAGTTTTAAGCATGATAAAAATAAAGTATGCATTTACAAGGGCTATCCATTTGTGAAGCACATCTTGGTATGATGCATATGAGAGAATCATGAATAAAGGCAACACTCAAATGATTATATCATGGAATTTCAAACTTTTCAAGAGCTATGTATGCCAATTAAGCCTCCAAGGAATGTACAGATAAATCAAGTGGCTTGTCCATATATCTAACATCTTTAATAATGTTTCTATGATGAATGCAAAACAATTTTGGTTGATCTATAAGCATAGTTTCATTGGAAAGTACCTAGCAAAAGATGCTCTTCTAGGGAAATCTCATTAATAAGAATCTGTTCAAATTTAAAAAAGTTTTTTTATATAAAAAAATGCATATATTTAATGAGTTTGCTTTGAATTTTAAGAAGCAGAGAATCCAAACAAAGAGCACAAGACAAGGTTTTAGAAAGGATATTAGATATGGTTGATGTATAAATTCAACCATCCAAACAAAGAGCAAAAGGCGAGGTTTTAGAAAGGATATTAGATATGGTTGATGTATAAATTCAACCAGTTCTTTGGATATTAATATGATGAAATGTTTCTATTTCATCTTTTTCTCTTCTTTCACATATGTATATGATATGCATTGCATAATCTATGTGAATGACTTTTGAGTAAATAAATAAGACACATGAAAGGAAAGGAAATAAATGAAAAGATTGAGCTAGCAGACTAGAGCTTTTGTGAGGGAAACCTGGAGTAGATGAAGGTGAAGCTTGAGAAAATGCCTATATATACCAGTGCACGTGAACACTTGGTAAAGTGGGACATAAAGAGTCTCATTATTGATCCCTCACTAGACCTTGCCTTTAGATTTCATTATGTTATAGTATTGGCCTTCATATAGTAGGCAGTTATATAGTGTATGTGCATGTGGTGTCAGTGTGCTATGGCATGCTAGTAGGTCTGCATCGTAATGAACAAAACTCCACTTGAGTGGAAAGATGCCTCTTTGATTATGCTGATTTTTTCTAAATTTTTTTCCAGTGTAAAAGCTTTAGAACATTGCTACCCAATCTTGCATAAATTTCAATTAGTACATGAATGTTCTACCTAGAACCATCTCAAAGTTTCTGGCTCCTCCTTTGTAAAAACCTCTAACTTTGTATGTTGTTCCCCTACTTTATGGGATTCGAGGGGTTCTCTCGTTCACCTTTTCCTTTATTTTAATTGAAGTCTGAGAGAGTAGGTTATTGCCGAACTTCATTTTATTAAAAAAAGGTTTTTGGCTTGAATAAAATTACATATTGCTAGGATCTGCTGAATTTCTACTCAAGATGTACTTAATCTTAGAGAGATTTGGATTCTCATCCTCTCTAAGCCTTGATATTTTTTATTTCTTTGTTTCCTTGTGTGATAAAATATTCATACATTTATAAATGAAATTTTAGGGCTTAGGATAACCCTTTTTTTGCATAATTTTTTCAAGATCACTTATAAGAATAAGACTATCAACATACAATATGAGTATCAGGTTATCAACGTACAATATGAGTAGCATTGGATTTCTTACATATTTTTTAGGCACAAATTAGCATCAAAGGTGTTTTCCAAAACCTATGTTTTTCTAGAAAATCTATCTACCCTTTCTCAATAAGCTAGATTTTTATTTAATCCATACAATAATTTTTCAAATTATTGAAACTTAACTTTTTTACGGGGTAAATGTTTTTCTAGAAAATCTATCTACCCTTTCTCAAGAAGTTAGATTTTTATTTAATCCATACAATAATTTTTCAAATTATTGAAACTTAACTTTTTTACGGGGTACCTGAAGACTTGATAGCCGTGTTACATGTACCTTCTCCATGAGATGTCTTTTATGAATGTTAATTTGAAAGACTAGAAACTTTTGATGTGCAAACATTACAAGTAAACTTTGAATAGTTTCCATGAGATATAATGGTGCTAAGTTATTGAATGCAAAAGCCATTTAATTAGAAGAGCCTTGTGTAATAAATTTATCCTTGTACATGTTGAAGCTCTATCCAATTTCTATTCTGCTTTCCAAATCCACTTAGTGCCAATAATATTTTGTTGATATATTTAGGTAGTGATGTGTGTGAACACACTAGAACCGTCGGGGCATTTTTTTCCCTCTTTAGGATGTTTTTTTTTCCCCTGGCTTGCATATACGCCTATTGTCCTAATGGGCTACTTATCTTTGTACATTCTCTAGTAATACAATCATTATTGTGTGTTGTGCTCCAAGCTTCTTCTTCTTCCTTGTGATGTTCGCGTGCTTTTGTAGACATCTAACTCCAACAATTGGTATCAGAGCAGGTCGTTGCTTCATCTAGGGCGCCATCGACACTCCTTTGTTTGCAGTCTCATATTCGCACGAAATTCGGTGAGCATACTCAGTGTGTTTCAGAGATAAAAACATCTTCACTCTGTGGTGCCAAAATCGCGGTCTGAGCTCATTTCGGCCTTCGAACGCACTATCGCAACACTTGTGCAGGCTATTTCGTCTTTTTGTGCCAAAGGTATATACCAGTTTTTGTTTTCCATTATAAGCATCTCGAAGTCTGCTACAGGTCTAGCAGAATTCGTTTGGGAAGTTCTGTTCAACTTTTTGAGATACAGTCAATTTTTTGCATCAAGGTATTTTAGTCACTGGCCATGGCTGAAACCAGTGATGTATTTCGTATGTTGGTTGTTGAGGATAAGTTGGATGGTACCAACACATTATGGGCTTATATGATGCGACATGTATTGGTTGCAAAAGGATTGTGGAACATTGTGCAGGGTGTTGAAAGACGTCCTGTTACACCTATAACAACAGGTACTGCAAATACAGGTGCTAGAACTGATGGAGATGGTGTCGAAGATGATATTGTGTAGATTCCTATTCGTGCTGCTATTTCTGCTACACCTACTACAGAGCAGATTCGTTGGGATGGCAGAGATGCCCAGGCACATGCATTGATACCTTTGTCTGTCAAACGTGCCATTATTCCTCATTCGCTCTTGCAGAACAACTAAGGATGCTTGGGATACACTTACCACATTGTATCAAGCTAGGAATGAGGCTTGTGTTGTTTACCTCCAAAAACAGTTGGAGAGTGAGCACATGAATGAAGGTGATTCTATGGACAGTTTCCTAACAAAGATCAAAGACTTGAAGGAATAGTTGATTTCTGTTGATGAGGTTATATCAGATAGCTCACTTGTGCAGACCGTTCTGAATGGTCTTCCTCATTCATATCAGAGTTTCTCTTCTACTCTTCGGTTGATGATGAAAGGTTATCCAAATGCCTTGTCATTTGAAGAGTTAGTATTTGTTCTATTGCAGGAAGATCAGTCCACGCAGAACAGGTCCATTATGTGTGTTGCAGATCAAGCTTTCCTGGCTAGTCAGAAGGGCAAAGGAAAATGGGGTTCTTCTACTAGTAAGCAGAAATCTGCAAATGTTGCACATTCGAAGAACTAAGACAAAGATGAGAAAAAATCAGAAAAATTGTTTTAAGTATCGTAAAGGGAATGATCATATCATAAAGAACTGTCCAAAACTAGCTGCAAAAGAGGCAAAGAAGAAAGAGGTTGGAATGGTTGTTGCACAAGCCTCTACACAAAAAACGAAGTCTGCTAATCTTATGCAAATCTTATGCAGGAAGAAGAATGGGCGTTCACTACTGTTTGCAATTTTGACCATCTTCTCATGAGCAGTGCATGTCTGCAGTTGACTCAGATGTTTAGTACTTTGATAGTGGGGTGATCAAACATATTACCTCGCAGCGGAGTTTCTTCTCTTCACTTGAGCCTGCCCCTACAGGGAATACTGTTACATGCGCCAACAACTCCTCTTATCCTGTTATAGGAGTTGGTAAGATCATTTTAACTACTGCTGATGGTAGTTCTTTCACTTTGTCAGATGCTTTATTTGTGCCAAGGATCAAGAAGAATCTGTTATCAGTTTCTGCATTAGCCAAGATTGGCTTGGTTGTGAAATTTGTTGATGACAGATGTACAGTTCATGATCTCTCAAATGGCGATGTTATTATTGCTTCTGGCATTTTATGTTGTGGGTTGTATAAGCTCATAGACTATGAAAGATCTAAAAATGATTTGGCATGTGTAGTAAATGATTCTCAGGCTATGGCAGATGCAAAGCTTTGGCATGCACCCTTTGTTCATCTGAATTTTTCTAGTTTGCTACGCCTGCAGAAATCTGAAATGGTGTCCTCTTTGCCTAAACTTGAGGCACCTGGAAAACATGTTTGTGAAGGCTGTATTTTGGGCAAAATGCAGCGTTCCTCCTTTCCAAAAGATGGTTCAGTTCGGGCTACACAGAAATTGCAGCTTGTACATAGTAATGTCCGTGGTCCTATGTAGACACCCTCTTTTGGAAATTACCTTTACTTCGTGACTTTCATTGATGATTTTTCCAGGCATGCATGGGTATATCCACTCAAAGCAAAGTCCGAAGTGTTCATGTGCTTTAAACAGTTTTTGTTTTTGGCAGAAAATCTATCAACATGTAAAATGGGCACCCTCCGTTCTGATCGAGGGGGGGAATATATGTCTTCTGATTTTAATGCATTTCTGGCTGAACGTGGGATAAAACACCAGTGTACAGTGCCGTATACACCTCAACAGAATGGAGTTGCTGAACAAAAGAACAGGTCACTCATGGAGATGGCGAGGTGCATGGTCAAGAGTCGGGCTTTACCACATAGTTTCTGGCTTGAGGCTGTCATGTGTGTAGCATACGTACTGAATAGGTATCCCACTAAAGTGCTTCAGTCTATCACTCCATATGAGGCTTGGCATGACCGCAAGCCATTTGTTGCTCATCTGTGTGTTTTTGGTTGTTTGGCATATGCACTAGTGCCTGAACAACATCGCAGAAAATTGGATGATAAGGCAGTAAAATGTATTTTTGTTGGGTACAGTTCTGAAAGTAAAGGCTATTGTCTGTATCATCCACAGACTAAACACATTTTGGTTAGCCGTGATGTTGTCTTTGTGCAAGATGCTATTCAGCCATTACTTTCATGTACTAAGGAGACATTTGTTAGCTCCAAAGACTATGTATGATACTTTGATGCCTCTTTTTACAGGTGGACAGTCTAGTGCGAGACCTAATGAGGCAACTTCTTAGCCTTTGTAGGTTTCATATGATGATGCAGATCATTCCATTTTTTATGCAGATTTACATGATGCACTTGTTGATGAGAGAGGTGATATTGAGCAGGCAAAAACTATGCCAAAATGGCTGATGTAGACTTTGCATGACAACAAATTAGAGCACCTTTGTCATATCGTACTTGTTCAGGCTCTCATAGTGCCTCCTTTGCATCAGATTGCTATGCTATGGCTGCGTCTAGTCTCTGTGATGAGAATGAGCCTGTTTCTTTTGATGAAGCACATAATTTAGAAAATTGGATGGCTGCTATGCAATCTGAATATGATGCTATAATGAAGAATGGTACATGGTCTTTATGTGACTTGCCTCCTCGCAAGAAGGCCATTGGCACTAAGTGGGTATACAAGTTGAAGCGTGAACCTGATAGTACAGTTTACAGGTATAAGGCTAGGCTTGTTGCAAAGGGTTATGCACAGGAAAGAGGCATTGATTTTGATGAGACCTTTGCACCTACATGTTGTATGACTACTGTTCGGAGCATTTGTGCACTTGCAGCCCATCATGGTTGGAATGTACATCAGTTGGACATTAAAACAACATTTTTGAATGGTGATTTGCATGAAGAAGTGTATGTTTTTCAACATGCTGCTCACTGGTCCTATTGAGAAGCATATTGCTGATTTCAAGGCTGATTTGCATGCCTCATTTAAGATGTCTGATTTGGGGCATTTGCATCACTATTTGGGCATTCAGTTTATGCAAGTTGATGGTGGAATGGCTTTGTGTCAAACAAAATATATTGACACATTATTGCAGCGTTTTGGCCTTGAAGACTGTAAGCTTATTTCCACTCATATGGAGACAGGTTTACGATTGAGTCTTCATGATGCTGGAGATGCATTTGATGTTGTTCTCTATCAGTAGGCTGTTGGATGCTTGATTTACTTATGCATTACTCAGCCAGATATTCAGTTTGCTGTCTCACAGATGAGCAAGTTTATGCATTGCCCAGGAGTCACGCATTGGAAGGCGATTAAGCGCATCTTTCGCTACTTGAGTGGTACTCGACTACTTGGGTTGTTTTATCCCAAGGGGGATCACTACCGCCAGATTTGCATGCTTTTTCTGACTCAGATTGGGTTGGTTGCTATGACACTCATGTGTCCACCAGTGGTTTTTGCTTCATGCTTGGCAGCTCATGTATATCTTGGTTGAGCAAGAAGCAGCCTACTGTCGCCACTTCCAGTTGTGAGGCTGAGTATAGGGCAACTTTCACAACGACTGTTGAGTGTGTGTGGCTCAGACGCCTTATGGCTGATTTGGTGTTGGCCAGTCTTTTGCCACCACCATATTCACTGACAGTTAGATCCCATTGTGAGTTGCGAGGAACCCTGTGTTCCATGCTCGCACCAAGCACATTGAGGTGCATTATCACTATATCAGGGAGAGGTTCGCAGGAGAACATTGCAGACCTTTTCACGAAGGCTCTGCCTAGGGAGAAGTTTGAAGCTTTCTGCAAAGCTTTGGGCTTACTTCCTTTTGTGGAGTGATTTCCACATAGCTTGGCACTTCCTTATACATGAGTGCCAGCTCCTTGTTCACCGCATCACTCCCAGGCGGGATTTGTTGATATATTTAGGTAGTGATGTGTGTGAACACACTAGGACCGTTGGGGCACTTTTTTCCCTCTTAAGGAGGTTTTTTTCCCCCGGCTTGTATATACGCCTATTGCCCTAATGGGCTACTTATCTTTGTACATTCTCTAGTAATACAATCATTATTGTGTGTTGTGCTCCAAGCTTCTTCTTCTTCCTTGGGTTGTTTGCGTGCTTCAGCAGACGTCTAACTCCAACATATTTTTCTTTTAAAAGAAGTCAAATAGCTTCCAAATTTTTCTTTTTTTTTTTAATGTTTTTGTATTTAGATTGGATGAGAAATATTAATTTAGGACGTTATAAGACTTTATGGAAACCTTTCTTCTATCTTTTTTGGTCCTGTTGATCTCTACCATGAGAATCATGTTGAAAATGTGTTCCAAGGATCATCTTTAATCCTAAATCCTTTTCAATCTATGAAACCCCTCTAAAACTGACTTTGGAATATCCATTAAGGGATTCAAATCTCAATTATCTATTGTACCAAAATTTCTAGTGGCTTCAACTATGTGGCTACAATATCTTGTACTTTTATTGAGACTCTTCACCACTACATATCTCCTTCTCCTCAATTTTTACATGCTCTTGATAAGGCACTATGAGCATTGTAGTCGTGGCACATATGTACACCTTTAATTTACAATTATAAAGGAATTAGACATTAATCTAGTTGCAACTAGTGAAAATAAGCATACTAGGCACATAAGATTCTTGTAAGCTCCATGTGAACCTATCAAACAAAAAACTTTCTCTTCAAATGCAAGAAACCACTAAAGGGTGATTGACTCAATAGAAAATATATGATTGAATCATGAGATGGATGATAGATGATGAACAATCGCACCTAAATGCGATTACACAAAGGAGACAAGACAACTAGAATGTAATTGTTGACTAAAATGACCATACCTACCTGATCTCATTTATGATAGCTCAAAATTTGAAGGTAAAAAGAATATCAAAAAGTTATAGTAGACTGAACGCAATGCACATCCATACAAAGAGAAGGTGTCATCAATGCCCAATTTAAGTGCACTCACAAGCATAACTTTAAAGATAGAGTCCAAAACACAAGAAATTGTCAAATAGAGTACCACAATGACACACAACACAATGAGAAGCAACATTATTACAATAAAAAGTCACAAGCAGAAGAATGTGTGAGAATATTACTCCAAATTGGGATAAAATTAGGTGCACAAATTTCACAAGAAGATGAATGATCTTACTTCACTTACTAACAAAAAGTTTTATACCACTTAGATCAATTTCAAAAATTCAAATAAGCTAGAAAATTGAGTATTTCCTAGATTCTTGTCCTATGGGATTGTTTGAGTGAGGTATGTTCAGAAGTTCTCTTTCATGATCCCATATGGTGGTTTATTTGGGTGTTATGGACTTTGTAGGAGCCAAGGTTTCCACTGCATTGGTTGTAAGCAATTCCTTCTCAAATTTAACATATACTTCGTCCATACCTTCAATGCATACCTCTCAAGCCTAGTTTTCTAAGTGCTTGAATAGTTTCTCTTTTCCTTTACTTAGCTCTACTAGAAAATGGGGTTTATTCTTGCTCTACCTACACCTTCTTGGTCCATGGATTGAGGAGGGATGGCTATGTGGCTATGCCTTGCTCCATGTATTGAGAAGGGGATGGTTAGTCTTACTCTAAATACCTTAAATAGTCTTATAATTGTTTTATTTGATCTCAATATGTAAGTGCAATATCTTGAGCTTCCTCTACTTGTGCAATCAATTACGAGATTCTTTTAGCTGCTACTCTTTATTTCATGTGCTTTTTTAGATAGAGCTGCTACTCTTTATTTCATGTGCTTTTTTAAATGCTATCTGCACTTTTCATGTGCTTCCTATAACAATGTGATCAAATGGTGTTAGTTTTCTATGAATTTTTCCTTTTATGTGCATAGTTTCTCTTCATATTGTTCTCATTCTTTCTAGAATACATGTGTTAGGATGATGAATGTTTCTTTTACCAATCATGATATTCATAAGAAAGGTAATTAATCCTCCACTGAGAAAATCTTGCATTATTTCATGTTCCTTCTTGCATCATGCCACTTCTTCAATATTTCCTTATACCTACTTTTTGTAAATATTCAATATTCTTATGACTCTTTGAGACTCATGAATCTCATGTGCTATGGTTAACAAACTAGCATGTTATTCATCTAGTAGCCATTACATATTGTATTTCTCCAAGTTTTACTCCTAATTTTGTATCTCCATGTAACACACTTTTTTATATGATTGGTAAAAGCATTTAGGTTTGGATCTCTTGAATGATCCTAATCATCTAGTCATTGGATGAAGATGTAGTGAGCAATGGTTGGGATTGTGGAAATGTTGGTGCAAGTCAACCACCATTGATGTTTTGGATGAAGGATTGAAATCAAATAATGAAGAAAAGATTGGTTTATGAAGCTTGAAGATAGTGCATGTTCAAAAGATGAAGACTTGTATACATATGTACATTAGTTTGTAGCTAGCTCACATATACCTTTTGTATGGTCATGAGCTTGTACATATATGCCTATATATACAAGTAAAAAGTCGAGGCAAGTATGGGAGAGTATCAGGTGAGAAGAATTAGAAGTTAGAATAGTCATTAGACATATGAGAAGTGAGGAAGAACTCTCTCATCATTCAAATGTAAAGTTTTCTGAATAGAAAGAAAAATTGCACCCGATATTTTGTTGTGTTCTCCTTTTGTGCTTGATCATTTCAAGAATCCTTTTGTAGATGCCCAATTCCATAGTTACTGAGTCTATCGTTAAATTTTGAGAGCCTAATTGTAAACACGTTGAGAGAATTATGTGTAGGAACATTTGTATGTGAAAAAGTGTTGAGTGTCTTCTGAAACAGGCCCAATCTCGATGGTCAAAGAATTGATCAGTTCTCAGTGTACATTGTAAAGTTTTTCACAAATGAAGAGTCAAAATCTAATTTTGAAGGTAAGCCATCTATAGCTAAAAGCATTTGCTTAAAGGGGTTCTACTTTGGGAGAACCATGTGTTAGAAGTTACAGGTGTCAAAATCGATTATACAGGAGAACAGTTTCATACATAGGTGAACTGTTTGATTCATTTCTCAAGATGTACTTAATCTTTTGAGATGATCTAGCTTGGAGACGATGCGCAATCTTTAGAAGAAACCTTGTGCAAAGTTTTACCAAAAAATTTACACATTTGATCAATGAGTGAATTATGTGCAGCAGACTTTCTGAGTATTAACTCTCTTCATAGTTTGTTCAAGATTTTGATAATTGAGTATTGATCCTCCAAATTGGTAAAGGTTTTGATTTGTTCTTGATATATAAAAATAGCTTGTTCTTTTGGAGATTAACACTCTCCATCACTGGTTTGAGAGCAAGAATCATCAAAATTGAAGAAAGGAGGACCCTGACTGCTGCAGTCATACAAAAATCAACACTTGAAGGTTCAAAAGGTGAAACTTTGAAGTGAAAGCTTGAGAAGGAGGCATCATGCTATCAAGAAGATCAAAAGTTACTTCATTTGAAGTAAAGGTACACTTATTCCTCATAAAGGTTGAAGAATTTAATACACAGGTGAAGAAAGGATGGGAGATTCTCTTCAGATAGAGAAATTGGATAGAAAAAACTATCTAGCATGGTCAATGAGGATGAAAACTCATCTCATGAGCAAAGACTTGATAGGTTACATTACAGGTGAAGAAGAAAAAACACAATTCAGAGATCCTAGTGTTCCAACCAGGGATGAACTCTGAGATTTGAAGACTTGGATGAAGAGAGATTCTCAAGCAAGGAGCATTATCTATATGGGAGTCAATGACTACTTGCTACCTCATATTAGAGGTCTTGAAAGTGCAAGTGATATATGCAATGCTTTGGAGGAGCATTTCCAAAACACTACCAAATTCAAGGAAAGCGTCTTTGTGGGCAGAGTTTACCACATTCAAGAAGAACGCCTCTCAATCCATTTCTAATTATGTAACAAGAATGAAGAACATTGCAGATGCATTAGGAGCAATTGATGAAGATATTAAGGAGGATAAATTTTTAAGGCAAATCCTCATAGGTTTGAGAGGAGATGAGAAATGGAAGCCATTCATTTTGTCTACTGAATTGTCACTAGATTTATTCACTCCTGATTTAAATTAGTTGCTAGGACACAGGCTAACCTTTGAGCAGGATGTCAAAGGTGATGGTGATAAGAGTGTAGGTCAAGTAATGTATTCAAAGGATAAGAAGAAGAATAGCAAAGGCAAGCAACAATTAAATGAAGAAGAAGGCACAACTAGCCAAGCCAACTTCCTAAGAGGAAGAGGAGGTGGCAAAGGTAGAGGAAAAGGCAGAAGCAATAAAGATGGAGCCAAAGCTTGCTGGATTTGTGCTAAGACAAATCACTTAGCTCATGACTATTGGCATAATAATCAGAATAATGGAGGATATAATCAGAACTTTAATTCAAGAGGAAGAGGTGGTAGAAATCAAAGAGATAATTTCAGAGGTAGAGGTAGTAGAGGTTATTTTGGAAGAAATGCGGGTAGAGGTTTCCAAAGTCACTACAACAATACCTACTACAATTATGCTTCAGATCAGAAGGAGGATTCAACCTTGATTATGAATGCAACTTGTGAAAGATAAATTGAAGATCAAAGAGTCTTTGATATTGACTCAGGGTGTAGCAATCATCTGAGTGGTAACATAGCCTTGATGACTGATTTGGAGAATAAGGTAACTAATCATGTAGTTCAAACAGGTGATAATACAAAGCACAATGTGAAGTCAATTGGATAAGTGAAGGCTAAGGATGGAAGTACTCTTCTGAGTAAGGTATTGTATGTTCCTACAATTCCAAAGAATATGATAAGTGTAGGACAAATTGTTGAAAAATGTTATGAAGTAAGGTTCACTAATGATGGAGTTTTTGTGGAAGACCCTAGCAATGGGTATAAACAAATTGTTTCAGGGAAGAAGGAAGGAAGACTTTTCACCTTGAAGATTCAAGGTAATGTTGGTCATGCCTTGTTCACTTATGGAGGACATAAGATCTCTGAGTTAGATCTTTCGCATAAGAGGCTTGGACATTTCAATGAAAGAGGTACTAAAGATATGGTCAACAATGGTTCAGTGCTTGAATTGCCTTATGTTGTAGATCAACATGTGACATACAGATGTGAGGGATGTCAATTAGGTAAGGCTCATAAGCAATCTTATTCTAAGCATGGTTTCATGTATTCAGAGAAGCTTGAATTGGTACACACAGATGTGTGGGGACCATCAAAGGATTTCATATAAATGGTTCAAGATATTATGTGATTTATGTTGATAATGCTACCAGATGGATCACTATCTATGTGATCAAAGATAAATCAAAGGTATCTAATACATTCAAATATTATCATGTGTATGCATAAAGAATCACAGGTCAAAAGATGAAGAGACTAAGGTCATATGGAGGGGGAGAGTATTTCTCTAATGAGTTCAGTGATTACTTATGGAATGCAGGTATAAAAAGGGAAGTTACTTGCAGGTACTCTCCTCAACAAAATGGTGTAGCAGAAAGAAGGAATAGAAATCTTGTTGAGTTTGCAAGATCCATGATGAAGGAGAAAAATTATCCAAATTATTTGTGGGCTGAGACTGTAAATACAGCTACATATTTGGTCAATAGATTACCATGTAAAGCTTTGTAGGGTATGACACCATATGAGGCATGGTGGGGTAAGAGACCTACCTCAGATCATTGCAAAGTATTTGGATGTTTGGCTTATGCAATTGTGCCATCTTAGTTGAGGCATAAACCTAAAGCCGAAAAGTATATGTTCATTGGATATGATGACAAGCAGATGGGTAATAGGTTGTGGAGTCCATCCACAAAGCAATTCCTTGTATCAAAGGATGTTACATTTGATGAGCAAGGTACTTGGTTTGCAGGTACAATCAATAGTCATGCAGGTGATGAAGAAATTATGCATCAAAAGAAAGGTAAATCAAAGGTTCAGATATTTGATGAAGAAGAGAACAATGAAGTACAAGTTGAAGTTGATGAAGTGCCAATATTTGATCCAAAATGTGATGAACCAAAAACTTCAAGAAGTGGAGAACTCAGAAGGTCATCAAGACACAAATGGCAATCTACAAGGTATAGCTATGATACTTCTTTTTTGGCTACCAAAGACTATGATTACATGATGAAAGCAGATGAAGACCCTTCTACATATGAAGAGGCAAAAGGTAAGGAAAATTGGGAAAAAGCTATGCAGGAAGAGTATGATGCATTGATGGAGAATGAGACATGGGATTTGGTTCGTAAACCAAATAGTCAGAAGATCATTGGATGCAAATGGGTCTACAAAACCAAGAGGTATGAAGATGGAAGAGTGTCTAGGTTTAAAGCTAGACTTGTTGTGAAAGGGTATGCTCAGACATATGGTATAGATTATGATGAGACCTATAGGCTTGTGGCAAAGATGAAAACCATCAGGACACTCATAGCCATTGTTGCATGTAAAGGTTGGAAACTATGTCAATTAGAGCTCAAGAATGCTTTTCTAAATGGTTATATTTCAGATGATGTTTTCATGAAGCAACCACAAGGGTTTAGAGATGAAAGGTATTCAGAATATGTATGCAAGCTCAAGAGAGCTTTGTATGGTTTGAAGCAGGCCCCAAGGGCATGGAAATATAGACTTGTGAAGTTCTTGAAGGAACTTGGTTTCCAAGTATCTAAAGCAGATAGTAGCTTGCTTGTCAAAGCAAGTGATAATGGGTTCATTTACATGTGCATATATGTTGATGAAATAATTCTTATAGGTATAGATGAGAAAGGAATTCAAAGCCTCAAGAAGCAAATGGAGAAAGAGTTCAAGATTAGTGACTTGTGAGACTTGTCATATTTCTTGGGGATGGAGATTTCATACACTCAACATGGAGTGTATGTTACTCAAGGAAGGTATCTGAAGAAGTTGTTGATCAAGTTTAAAATGGATGATTGCAAGATAGCCCCTACTCCAATGGAGGTGAATCACAAATTGAGCAGATATGGAGGAGAAGAATTCAAGGATATGAAGCTATATCAAAGTCTGGTTGGTAGTCTTATCTATGATACATTAACTAGGCGTGATTTATTATATGCAGTTGGAGTGGTCTCAATTCATGCATTGTCCTAGGAAAGAACATTGGGTTGCAAGACAAAGAGTGTTGAGGTACATTAAGGGTACACTCAAAGAAGGTTTGTATTATGTTTTACATCAGATACAAACATCAAGATATATAGTGATACAGATTGGGCAGGTAATCCTGATGATAGAAGATCAACATATGGATATTTGTGTTATGTGGGAGATAAGTTAATCTCTTAGTGTTCTAAGAAGCAACACACAATGGCTTTATCATCCTTAGAGGTAGAGTATAAAGGTATGGTTGAAGCTGCAAAGGAAGTCATATGGCTAAAGACTCTTATGAAGAGTTTTGACATCATCCAGAGTACACCCACTATTCATGGAGATAACATGAGTTCATTGTATCTAGCTGCTAACCCTGTTTTTCATGTCAGGACTAAAATTTATTTTCACTTTCTAAGAGAGAAGGTGATTCATAAGGAGATTGAAGTCATACATACTTCAAAAAAAGATCAGATTGTAGATATGCTAACCAAAAGCTTGGATGGACCAAAGCTACAAAGATTTAAAGACATGGCAGGGATAAAGAATATAGAAAAAACCTCAATTGATGATTGAGGGGGAGCTGTTGGTGCAAGTAAACCACCAACTGATGTTTTGGATGAAGGATTGAAGTCAAAGAATGAAGAAGAGATTGGTTTATGAAGCTTGAAGATAGTGCATGTTCAGACTTGTATACATATGTACATTAGTTTGTAGCTAGCTCACATATACCTTTTGTATCGTCATGAGCTTGTACATATATGCCTATATATACAAGTAAAAAGTCGGGGCAAATATGGGAGAGTATGAGATGAGAAGAATTAGAAGTTAGAATAGTCATTAGACATATGAGAAGTGAGGAAGAACTCTCTCATCATTCAGATGTAAAGCTTTCTAAATAGAAAGAAAAAATGCACCCGATATTTTGTTGTGTTCTCCTTCTGTGTTTGATCATTTCAAGAATCCTTTTGTAGATGTCTAATTCCATAGCTATTGATTCTATGGTTAAAGTTTGAGAGCCTAATTGTTAACACGCTGAGAGAATTATGTGTAGGAACATTCGTATGTGAAAAAGTGTTGAGTTTCTTTTGAAACAGGCGCAATCTCGATGGTCAAAGAATTGATCAGTTCTCAGTGTACATTGTTAGGTTATCCTATCAATGGTGGTAGGCCAAGGGCTATCATGTAAGAAAAACTAGCAATCTGCCTCCACTATCCTTCAAAAATATATGATCTTTGCTTTTCCCTTTAAATGCTTCTTACTGACATTATGTAGATACGAACTTGATACATCTTTGCTTGTCCACATGTGCAATTGGCATATTCAAATAATCATAAGATTTCCATTAATTCCGAGCCTTAATGATTGAGGGTCCCTTATGAGTTTGATCAAACTTTGCAAGTATATAGATCTCGAGTTCATTATTGTCGGTCAAACCATGATGAAGTATATAAATGTGATATTCTATATAATTCACTCTCTCATGATTGTCATTTGTGATACAACACGTTAGAGGCCTTCCAATGTGGTCATAATGATGTTGTAGCCATGTTTATTCTTCAAAAGTTTATAATTAGTATTGGTAGCAATAGTTTGATCAAGAAGCGATGAATTATGAATAATTTAAAATTTAAATGAGTTTGTTAATGTAATATAAATTTTACACGTGTCTCATGTCAATTGGACATCAAAGAAAATTTTGTGCATGACCATGAAATGTGAACCTATTACAACATACTCTGGAAATTCAAATGACCATAATGATGCAAAAGATGGGGTTGTGCAATGAGCACAAGATTTCCACACATAGAGGCCATACTAAGTCGCTTTTTTTTTTGTAAAATGAGAGAGAGAGAGAGGTATATCTGGATGAAGGTAGGGATTTTCTTTCTTTTTTCAATTGATGGTTGACCTTCTTGCTTTTTCTTTGGGATCCTTTTGTTTTTACTTTGTATTCCACACTATGGTGGCAAGTCTTTGATCTTCTTAAAGCATGTGAAGATAATTTACACACCGTAGTTTGCTTCATAGGTTTCATTTGTGAAATTGGTTGGGGTCTTCTTTCTTGGTTGACGTAGTGATGTTTACATGGTTGTCTTTAAGGCTTGGATTTGACTCTTTTATTTTTTTTGCTATGTTGTCTCAGTCCTTGACATTGTTTGAACCTTGGGTCATGAATTTAGTAGTTATCTCTTGGGCAGCCACTATTATGATTTTCCGTATTGCATTATGACTAGAGGTTTTGGAACCTAAAATTTTCTACACTTGGCATCTTATGAGTATGATTGACTAGATTCTTGTATTGAGTGTTAATCAAAGATAGAAATCTCAAGAGATTCAAGCTTTGAAGCTTTTGGAGTGGGAGCTTTTGGATATATCTTTTTTTCAGATTTCGAGGATTTGGAATATTCTTCATGGGAGGTTTCTCTTTGTTACTAACAGTTTTCATCACATTTCACTCCTTTTTTTCACCTTTTCAACGGAGTCTAACTTATGTGGATGCACCTCACATTCACTCTTCATTTCCTCTACTTGGGTGGGCTTTTATTTTATAATGGAATTTTGAAAGAGCCTACTCATCCAAACTTTAATTAATAGAAATAACAACCATACAAGTGAACGGGCCTAGCACACATGGGGACCCCCATATCCCACAAAATAGTAGTTGCTTATAGATTATTAGAGAATTTTACAAAGAAGTTTGACAACCCTCTTGTCCCCCTCATGTGGTGTTGCAACATCAAGTTTACACTATGCTTGAGGTGGATTTGATCTACATCAAAGGCTATCGTGTCAAAAGAATATCCCTTGGAGAGTTCTTTTTCTTATTCTCACTTATTGTATTTTCTAAAAAGATTTTTTCATGGATCTTTAACCATTGTAAAAGCCTTGAGCTTTACACATGTAAAAGATCAAAGATAGAGCCTAAATCCCACGAATTTGTGGTGGTTGAGTTGCATTCAATCAAGCAATCAATCACCTAAAAGTAGACCAAACTAGATCTTCACTTTTCCTAGATTGTAGGAAAGTGAATTGATTCCCTTCAACAACCATTCCCACCTTCATTTGAATTGAAAATCCACTTGTAGAACTCATGGAGCACTTCTAGAGTCTATATAAAGACTTGAAATCACTTGTACAATATATGAAAACAATATACATACACTTGTGATCATCATTGTCTTGCTCCTTCAATTTTCTGCATTATCTTCTTCACCAACACTAATCTTGGAGAGGTTGTTTCTCTCTCTTCAGAGATCCGAACTGAATGTAAGATAGCTCATTGGAAAGGTACTAGTGTCTAGTGTATGCCTATACCTTTTCATAGCATTTTATTCAGTAGATTGGGAGAAAGCTCAGTTTTTCTATCTCGGGGTCAATCTCTACGTGTTCCTCAAAAATAGGAAGTACCACCATTGAATATTTTATTCATTCCTATATCATATTTCGCTTATTCCTTGTACTTTTGTGCATGATATACACTCAACCCTATGTGTATCACTCCCATAAAATGATTTTTTCTAATTGTAATCACGCTAGTCACTATGGAGATTTGAATTTCATTGTCTCTTTTATAGATAGTAAGTTTTTTGAGCTAGTCGACATGCGAACCTATCTGTCGACTTCTTTTTCTTGCTGCTCCAAAGTACATAGCGCATTTCTTTGCACTTATCGCATGCCTATAAGGTCTATTTGAGTCTCCATAAGCTCAAGGGCTAGTCTTGTGCCAGATGGCTAGACCAAACTTTGTCTCTTCGAAACACACTTTTCTACCTGCTACAAGCTTCTCCAAGTTCTTTCAGTGGTATCAGAGCTAGATCAAGATGGTGATGGCTTTCCATCAACGATCGAGAATCTTGATCGACACAACTACCTAGCTTGGCAAATCATAATGGAGACCTATTTGCAAGGTAGAAATCTTTATGGAATTGTAGCAGATGATGAAGCTATGCCTATTCCAAGATCCAAAGGAGGACCTACACAAGAGGAGACAGATAAGCTCACACTTTGGTGCGCAACGGATGCTCAAGCAAGTTCGTACATACTAAACTCTATCTCAAACTTTCTATTACCACATATTAGAGGATGCAAGACATCTCAAGAGACTTGGGATGCCCTCGAGACTTTCTTTTCTTCTAGTACCAAAGCAAGAAAGAATCATCTTTGGAGCGAGTTCAACCAAATGAAGAAGACACCTAAACAAACCATCATAGAGTTTGTTACCAAGGTCAAGGAGGTTGTAGATCAGTTAGCATCCATTGGAGATTTGATTGAAGAAGAGTTCATCATGAGGCAAATTCTCAACAGCATTCGAAGTGATAAGCAATGGCAATCTTTCACTATGACTTATGATCTCATCATGGATGTGCAGACTCTAGACTTCAACATCTTTCTTGGACAAATCTTCAATCAAGATGCCAACAATGGCATAAAGGAAGGTAACTCATATCATGGTAATTCAACTAGTGCTCTATATGCAGATAAGAAGGATAAGAAGTAGAAAGGCAAGGAGAACCAAGAAGATGAAGAAGAGACTTCCCAAGACAACTTTCCAAGAAAGAGCAAGTGGAAAGGGAAGAAGAAAGGACCAAAGCAAGACAAAGCCAACGGTCAAAAATGTTCAACCTTATGCCATATGCGATAAGACCAACCACACCACTCAAAATTGCTAGTTCAATGAGAAGACCCAGAAAGGAAGTGGAAGAGGTGGATATGGCAGCAATAGAGGCAGAGGTGGACACAACTTCAACAATAACAATAGAGGCTATAATAGAAGGGACTACAACGATTCTTCAGAAGATCAACCACATGAAGACTCATTGCTTCTCATGAATCTAAGCCACAAAGAAGGTAAAGAAGATGATCATTTGTTCTACATAGATTAGGGATGTTTGAATCATGTTGCAGGCAACATTGCTCTTCTATCTGACTTGGAAAGTCCAAAGCATAGACATGAAGTGCAAAAAGGGGATGACACAAAGCACAATGTGGAGAAGATTGGTAATGTCAAAGCTTCCAATGGCAGGACAAACATTCTGAGTAGGGTTCTCTATGTACCCACTATCACTAAAAACCTAATAAGTGTAAGCCAAATAGTTGAAAAATGCTTGCAAGTTAGGTTCACCCAACACGGAGCTTTTGTGGAAGATCCATGTCAAGGCTTCAAGAAGATAGCCAGAGGTGAGAAGCATGGTATGCTCTTTACTTTTGAAGTAGGAGAAACTAGGAACATAGCTCTATTCACTTTTGGGTCTCAAACCCTAAGTGAGCTTGAAGTGTGGCGTAAGAGACTTGCTCATGTGAATGAAAGAACCTTGAAGGATATATGCAAGGATCAAAGTGTTCTAGGACTGTCGAACATATCAAAGCAACACATGATCAATAGGTGTGATGCATGTCAAATTTGGAAGGCACAAAGACTACCATTCAACCACAAAGGCTATATCTACAAAAACTTATTGGACTAAGTACATACAGATGTATGCGGACCAAGTCAAGAACCTTCATTGGCAGGATCAGGGTATTATGTCTCGTTTATTGACGACCATAGTAGATGGACTGTTCTATACTTTATCAAGAGTAAGAATGAATTTTGATTGCTTCAAAAAGTATCTAGCACATGTGGAGAATCATACAGGTAGATCACTAAAGAAGCTCAGATTTGATGGAGGGGGAGAATACTTCTCCAAAGAGTTTGATGAGTTCTTGCAGGATAAAGGTATCAAAAGGGAAGTGACTACCAGGTACTCTCCTCAACTAAATGAAATTGCATAGAGGAGAAACAAGATATTGGTTGGATCACCCCGAACAATGCTTGAAGAGAAGAAGTTGCCACATTATCTATGGGCAAAAGCTATTTTAACTGTTGTGTACCTTGTCAATAGACTACCATCCAAATCACTTCAAGGTATGACTCCCTATGAAGCATGACATGGAAGAAAACCTAGTCTTGGACATTGCAAGATTTTTGGTTGTTTAGCTTATGTGCGCCATATTTCGTGTCACTCTAGCACAATGGCAAGTACCAACGTGAGGAGCTTCACCTCATAAATGTCAATCCGCGGAGACGTGAGGACCGGTATGAAGACCAAGAGCAAGTGAAGTGCACAAGTGCGTAAGTGAAAGCATACAAACATGCACACACATACACACACACGTGCACTAAGTAAGAGCATAAAGTGGAACAATTGAAGGAATTCAATTACAAAAGAACTCTCTTACAAAGCTGAAATCTACTACAAGCTATCCCCAAAAATGAGCTCTCCAGCCCTTTTTATAGTTTTTTGAGTGGTTTTGGCCCTGTCCAGACCTAGTGTCCCGTATAGTTAAAAAATAGGCTCCAAGGCTTATTTGGGGACTCAAACGGAATCTAAAAATTATGAAAATTGGTAGGATGATACTTCTAATACTCCTCAAGGTCGGTCCTCAGCTTGAACAAAATGGAGTTGTAAAAATGGAAAATGGTATTTACAATGGTTTTTAGTGATGAAAGTCACTATATTTATAGGGATTTCTTCTAAAAAATTGACATGTGCTTCTTCGAGCTCCCTACATCCTCTTTCTTCTTGTGTGTCCACTTCATTGATGTGCTTCGTTACTTGTGTTGTGACCTTGACTTTCAACGATGTACCATCACAAATAAGAGGTAAGCTAGATGAAAGGGCAACAAAGGCAGTGTTTATTGGATACGATTCAACTCAGATGGGTTACATGTTCTATAATCCTTCAACGAAGAAATTCACTACAAGTAGAGATGTTGTGTTTGAAGAACACAGGTCCTTGTATGATGAAGACAAACAAAAGATAACTCTACCATATGATCTTGATTCTGATTCTCATCAATTAGGAATCAAGCATGATACACAAGTCCAAGATCCAAGAAGTGATACAGATGATGACCAAGATGAAAGGGAAAAGGATTAAAAGATATGGAAGTCAAGAGGCAAAGCAAGATGCAAGAGGTTGGATAATGCTCCAAACAAGCACCTAGAAGATCAGCAAGAGAGAAGAAACAACCAAAAAGGTATGGATATGATTCCACATTTGTTACGAAGCATTCAATCTACTTGGCAAAAGAATCTATTTCAGAGGAACCCTCAACGTATGAAGAGGCAATGGGAAACCCTAATTGGGAAAAGGCCATGAAAGAAGAAATAGATGCATTGAAGGAGATCGACACTTGGGATTTGGTTCCAATGTCGCCAAATCAAAAGGTAATTGGTTGCAGATGGGTATATAAAGTTAAAAGAAATTCAGATGGATCAGTTTGCAGGTATAAGGTAAGATTAGTTGTCAAAGGATGCTCTCAAACTCATGGTATAGACTATGAGGAAACATTCCCACCAGTTGCAAAGATGACTACAATCAAGACATTGATAAGTGTAGCTGCTGCAAGGAATTGGAGACTCCTCCAACTTGATGTGAAAAATGCATTCTTAAACAGTTGGATAAGTGAAGAGGTATACATGTCACAACCACTAGGTTTTGAAAATTCTAATCATCCATCTTATGTTTGCAAAATTAAGAAAGCATTGTATGGATTGAAACAAGCTCCTAGAGCTTGGAATTATAGGTTGATTACTTATCTTCAAGATCAAGGGAGTCTAACTTATGTGGATGCGCCTCACATTCACTCTTTGTTTCCTCTCCTGGGGTGGGCTTTTATTTTATAATGGAATTTTGAAACAGCCTACTCATCCAAACTTTAATTAATAAAAATAACAGCTATACAAGTGAACGGGCCGAGCACACATGGGGACCCCCTTCATTTCAATGGAGTCTAACTTATGTGGACGCGCCTCACATTCACTCTTCTTTTCCTCTCCTTGGGTGGACTTCTACTTTTATAATGGAATTTTGAAAGAGCCTACTCATCCAAACTTTAATTAATAGAAATAACAACTATACAAGTGAACGGGCCGAGCACACATGGGGATCCCCTTCGTTTCAATGAAGTCTACGTTATGTGGATGCACCCCACATTCACTCTTTGTTTCCTCTCCTTGGGTGGCCTTCTATTTTATAATGGAAGTTTGAAACAACCTACTCATCCAAACTTTAATTAATAAAAATAACAGCTATACAAGTGAACGGGCTAAGCACACATGGGGAACCCCTTCATTTCAATGGAGTCTAACTTGTGTGGATGCGCCTCACATTTCACTCTTCATTTCCTCTCCTTGGGTGGGCTTTTGTTTTATAATGGAAATTTGAAACAGCCTACTCATCCAAACTTTAATTAATAGAAATAACAGCTATACAAGTAAACGGGCCGAGCACAGATGGGGACCACCTTCGCTTCAATGGATTCTAACTTATGTGGATGCGCCTCACATTCACTCTTCGTTCCCTCTCCTTGGGTGGGCTTTTATTTTTATAATGGAAGTTTGAAAGAGCCTACTCATCCAAACCTTAATTAATAGAAATAACAGCTATACAAGTGAACGGGCCAAGCACACATGGGGATCCCCTTCATTTCAAGGGAGTCTAACTTGTGTGGATGCGCCTAACATTCACTCTTCGTTTCCTCTCCTTGGGTGGGCTTTTATTTTATAATGGAAGTTTCAAAGATCCTACTCATCCAAACTTTAATTAATAGAAATAACAGAAATACAAATGAACGGGCCGAGCACACATGGGGACCCCCTTCATTTCAATGGAGTATAACTTATGTGGATGCGCCTCACATTCACTCTTCATTTCATCTCCTTGGGTTGGCTTTTATTTTTAAAATGGAAGTTTAAAAGAGCCTACTCATCCAAACTTTAATTAATAGAAATAAGAGCTATACAAGTGAACAGGCCGAGCACACATGGGGACCCCCTTCGTTTCAATGGAGTCTACCTTATGTGGATGTGCCTCACATTCAGTCTTCGTTTCCTCTCCTCGGGTAGGCTTTCTTTTTATAATGGAAGTTTGAAACAGCCTACTCATCCAAACGTTAATTAATAGAAATTAGACCTATACAAGTGAATGGGCCGAGCAAACATGGGGACCCCCTTCATTTCAATGGAGTCTAACTTATGTGGATGCGCCTCAAATTCACTCTTCGTTTCCTCTCCTTGGGTGGGCTTTTATTTTATAATGGAAGTTTGAAATAGCCTACTCATCCAAACTTTAATTAATAGAAATAAGAGCTATACAAGTGAATGGGCCGAGCACACATGGGGACCACCTTCGTTTCACTGGATTCTAACTTATGTGGATGCGCCTCACATTTACTCCTTGTTTCCTCTCCTTGGGTGGGCTTTTATTTTTATAATGGAAGTTTGAAAGAGCCTACTCATCCAAACCTTAATTAATAGAAATAACAGCTATACAAGTGAACCGGCCGAGCACACATCGGGACCCCCTTCGTTTCAATGGAGTCTAACTTATGTGGATGCACCTCACATTCGCTCTTCGTTTCCTCTCCTTGGGTGGGCTTTTATTTTATAATGGAAGTTTGAAAGAGCCTACTCATTCAAACTTTAATTAATAAAATAACAGTTATACAAGTGAACGAGCTGAGCACACATGGGGACTCCCTTCATTTCAATGGAGTCTAACTTATGTGGATGCACCTCACATTCACTCTTCGTTTCCTCTCCTTGGATGGGCTTTTATTTTTATAATGGAAGTTTGAAACAGCCTACTCATCCAAACTTTAATTACTAGAAATATCAGCTATACAAGTGAACGGGCCGAGCACACATGGGGACCCCCTTCGTTTCAATGGAGTCTACCTTATGTGGATGCACCTCACATTCACTCTTCGTTTCCTCTCCTTGGGTGGCCTTTTATTTTATAATGGAAGTTTGAAACAGCCTACTCATCCAAACTTTAATTAATAGAAATAACAACTACACAAGTGAACGGGCAGAGCACACATGGGGACCCCCTTCATTTCAATGGAGTCTAACTTATGTGGATGTGCCTCACATTCACTCTTCATTTCCTCTCCTTGGGTGGGCTTTTATTTTATAATGGAAGTTTGAAATACCCTACTCATCCAAACTTTAATTAATAGAAATAACAACTATACAAGTGAACGACCGAGCACACATGGGGACCACCTTCGCTTCAATGAATTCTAACTTATGTGGATGCACCTCACATTCACTCTTTGTTTCCTCTACTTGGGTGGGCTTTTATTTTTATAATGGAAGTTTGAAAGAGCCTACTCATCCAAACCTTAATTAATAGAAATAACAGCTATACAAGTGAACGAGCCGAGCACACATGGGGACCCCCTTCGTTTCAAGGGAGTCTAACTTATGTGGATGCGCCTCACATTCACTCTTCATTTCCTCTCCTTGCGTGGGCTTTTATATAATGGTAGTTTGAAAGAGCCTACTCATCCAAACTTTAATTAATAGAAATAACAGCTATACAAGTGACCGGGCCGAGCACACATGGGGACCCCCTTCATTACAATCGAGTCTAACTTATGTGGATGCACTTCACATTCACTCTTTGTTTCCTCTCCTTGGGTGGGCTTTTATGTTTAAAATGGAAGTTTGAAAGAGCCTACTCATCGAAACTTTAATGAATAGAAATAAGAGCTATACAAGTGAACGGGTCGAGCACACACGGGGACCCCCTTCATTTCAATGGAGTCTACCTTTTGTGGATGCGCCTCACATTCACTCTTCGTTTCCTCTCCTTGGGTGGGCCTTTATTTTATAATTGAAGTTTGAAAACAGCCTACTCATCCAAACTTTAATTAATAGAAATTATAGCTATACAAGTGAACGGGCCGAGCACACATGGGGACCCCCTTCATTTCAATGGAGTCTAACTTAGGTGGATGCGCCTCACATTCACTCTTCGTTTCCTCTCCTTGGGTGGGCTTTTATTTTATAATGGAAGTTTGAAACAGCCTACTCATCCAAACTTTAATTAATAGAAATAATAGCTATACAAGTGAACGGGCCGAGCACACATGGGGACTACCTTCGTTTCAATGGATTCTAACTTATGTGGATGCGCCTCACATTCACTCCTTGTTTCCTCTCCTTGGGTGGGATTTTATTTTTATAATGGAAGTTTAAAATACCCTACTCATCCAAACCTTAATTAATAGAAATAACAGCTATACAAATGAAGGGGCCAAGCACACATGGGGACCCCCTTCGATTCAATGGAGTCTAAATTATGTGGATGCACCTCACATTGAGTGTTGGTTTCCTCTCATTGGGTGGGCTTTTATTTTATAATGGAAGTTAGAAACAACCTACTCATCCAAATTTTAATTAATAGAAATAACAGCTATACAAGTGAACGGGCCTAGCACACATGGGGACCCCCTTCGTTTCTATGGATTCTAACTTATGTGGATGCACCTCACATTCACTCTTCCTTTCCTCTCCTTGGGTGGGCTATTATATTATAATGGAAGTTTGAAGGAGGCTACTCATCCAAACTTTAATTAATAGAAATAACAGCTATACAAGTGAACGGGCCGAGCACACATGAGGACCCTCTTCGTTTCAATGGAGTTTAACTTCTGTAGATGCACCTCACATTCACTCTTCGTTTCCTCTCTGTGGGTGGGCTCTTATTTTATAATGGAAGTTTGAAAGAGCCTACTCATCCAAACTTTAATTAATAGAAATAACAGCTATACAAGTGAACGGGCCGAGCACACATGGGGACCCCCTTCGTTTCTATGGAGTCTTACTTATGTGGATGCACCTCACATTCACTCATCGTTTCCTCTCCTTGGGTGGGCTTTTTTTTTATAATGGAAGTTTGAAAGAGCCTACTCATCCAAACCTTAATTAATAGAAATAACAGCTATACAAGTGAACGGCCTAGCACACATGGGTACCCCCTTCATTTCAATGGAGTCTAACTTATGTAGATGCGCCTCACATTCACTCTTCGTTTCCTCTCAGTGGGTGGGCTTTTATTTTATAATGGAAGTTTGAAGGAGCCTACTCATCCAGAATTTAAGTAATAGAAATAACATCTATACAAGTGAACATGCCGAGCACACATGGGGACCACCTTCGTTTCAATGGAGTCTTACTTATGTGGATGCGCCTCACAGTCACTCTTCCTTTCATCTCTGTGGGTGGGCTTTTTTTTTATAATGGAAGTTTCAAAGAGCCTACTCATCCAAAATTTAATTAATAGAAATAACAGCTATACAAGTGAACATGTCGAGCACACATAAGGACCACCTTTGTTTCAATGGAGTCTTACTTATGTGGATGCGCCTCACATTCACTCCTCGTTTCCTCTCCTTGGGTGGGCTTTTATTTTTATAATGGAAGTTTGAAAGATTCTACTCATCCAAACTTTAATTAATAGAAATAACAGTTATACAAGTGAACCGGTCGAGCACACATGGGGACCCCCTTCCTTTCAATGGAGTTTAACTTATGTGGATGTGCCTCACATTCACTCTCCGTTTCCTCTCCTTGGGTGCGCTTTTATTTTATAATCGAAGTTAGAAAGAGCCTACTCATCCAAACTTTAATTAATAGACCTAACACCTATACAAGTGAACGGGCCAAGCACACATGGGGACCCCCTTCGTTTCAATGGAGTCTAACTTATGTGTATGCGCCTCACATTCACTCTTCATTTCCTCTCCTTGGGTGGGCTTTTATTTTATAATGGAAGTTTGAAAGAGCGTACTCATCCAAACTTTAATTAATAGAAATATTAGCTATACAAGTGAACGGTCTGAGCACACATGGGGACCCCCTTCCTTTCAATGGAGTCTAACTTATGTGGATGCGCCTCACATTCACTCTTTGTTTCCTCTCCTTGGGTGGGCTTTTATTTTATAATTAAAGTTTAAAAGAACCTAATCATCCAAACTTTAATTAATAGAAATAACAGCTATACAAGTGAACGGGCTAGGCACACATGGGGACCACCTTCGTTTCAAAGGAGTCTAACTTATTTGGATGCGCCTCACATTCACTCTTCGTTTCCTCTCCTTGGGTGGGCTTTTACTTTTATAATGGAAGTTTGAAAGATCCTACTCATCCAAACTTTAATTAATAGAAATAACACCTATGCAAGTGAACGGGCCTAGCACACATGGGGAACCCCTTCGTTTCAATGGAGTCTAACTTATGTGGATGTGCCTCACATTCACTCTTCGTTTCCTCTCCTTGGGTGGGCTTTTATTTTATAATGGAAGTTTGAAACAGCCTACTCATCAAAACTTTAATTAATAGGAATAACAGCTATACAAGTGAGCGGGCCGAGCACACATGGGGACCCCCTTCGTTTGAATGGAGTCTAACTTATGTGGATGCGCCTCACATTCACTCTTCGTTTTCTCTTCTTGTGTGGGATTTTATTTTATAATGCAAGTTTGAAAGAGCCTACTCAACCAAACTTTTATTAATAGAACTAATAGCTATACAAGTGAACGGGCCGAACACACACGGGGACCCTCTTCGTTTCAATGGAGACTAACTTATGTGGATGCACCTCACATTCACTCTTCATTTCCTCTCCATGGGTGGGCTTTTATTTTTATAATGAAATTTTGAAAGGTCCTACTCATCCAAACTTTAATTCATAGAAATAACAGCTATACAAGTGAACGGGCCGAGCACACATGGGGACCCCCATCGTTTCAATGGAGTCTAACTTATGTGGATGCGCCTGACATTCACTCTTTGTTTCCTCTCCTTGGGTGGGCTTTTATTTTATAATGGAAGTTTGAAAGGGCCTACTCATCCAAACGTTAATTAATAGAACTAACAGCTATACAAGTGAACGGGCCGAGCACACATGGGGACCCACTTCATTTCAATGGAGTCTAAGTTATGAGGATGCGCCTCACATTCACTCTTCATTTCCTCTCCTTGGGTGGGTTTTATAATGGAAGTTTGAAAGATCCTACTCATCCAAGCTTTAATTAATGGAAATAAAAGCTATACAAGTGAACGGGCCGAGCACATATGGGACCCCCTTCGTTTCAATGGAGTCTAACTTATGTGGATGCGCCTCACATTCACTCTTTGTTTCCTCTCCTTGGGTAGGCTTTTATTTTATTATGTAAGTTTGAAAGAGCCTACTCATCCAAACTTTAATTAATAGAACTAACAGCTATACAAGTGAACGGGCCGAGCACACATGGGGACCCCCTTCATTTCAATGGAGTCTAACTTATGTGGATGAGCCTCACATTCACTCTTCATTTCCTCTCCTTGGGTGGGCTTTCATTTTATAATGGAAGTTTGAAACAGCCTACTCATCCAAACTTTGATTAATAGAAATAACAGATATACAAGTGAATGGGCCGAGCACACATGGGGACCCCCTTCGTTTCAATGAAGTCTAACTTATGTGGATGCACCTCACATTCACTCTTCGTTTCCCCTCCTTGGGTGGACTTTTATTTTATAATGGAAGTTTGAAAGAGCCTACTCATCCAAACTTTAATTATTAGAAATAACACCTATACAAGTGAACGCGGTGTGCACAAATGGGGACCACCTTCGTTTCAATGGAGTCTAACAATGCACCTCACATTCACTCTTCGTTTCATCTCCTTGGGTGGGCTTTTATTTTTATAGTGGAAGTTTGAAAGATCCTACTCATCCAAACTTTAATTAATAGAAATAATAGGTATGCAAGTAAACGGGCCGAGCACGCATGGGGACCCCCTTCGTTTCAATAGAGTCTAACTTATGTGGATGCGGCTCACATTCACTCTTCGTTTCCTCTCCTTGGGTGGGCTTTTATTTTATAAAGGAAGTTTTAAAGGGCCTAATCATTCAAACTTTAATTAATAGAAATAACAACTATACAAGTGAACGGGTCGAGCACACATGGGGACCCCCTTCATTTCAATGGAGGCTAACTTATGTGGATGCACCTCAAATTCACTCTTCCTTTCCTCTCCTTGGGTGAGATTTTATTTTATAATGGAAGTTTGAAAGAGCCTACTCATCCAAACTTTAATTAATAGAACTAAGAGCTACACAAGTGAACGGGCCGAGCACACATGGGGACCATCTTCATTTCAATGGAGTCTAACTTATGTGGATGCACCTTACCTTCACTTTTTGTTTTCTCTCCTTGCGTGGGCTTTTATTTTATAATGGAAGTTTTAAAGAGCCTAATCATCCAAACTTTAATCAATAGAAATAACAGCTATACAAGTGAACAGGCCGAGCACACATGGGGACACCCCTCATTTCAATGGAGTCTAACTTATGTAGATGCGCCTCACATTCACTCTTCGTTTCCTCTCCATGGGTGGGCTTTTATTTTATAATGGAAGTTTTAAAGAGCTTAATCATCCAACCTTTAATTAATAGAAATATCAGCTATACAAGTGAACGGGCCAAGCACACATGGGGACCCCCTTCCTTTCAATGGAGTCTAACTTATGTAATAGCGCCTCACATTCACTCTTTGTTTCCTCTCCTTGGGTGGGTTTATATTTTATAATGGAAGTTTGAAAGAGCCTACTCATCCAAACTTTAATTAATAGAACTAACAGCTATACAAGTGAATGGGCCGAGCACACATGGGGACCCCCTTCGTTTCAATGGAGTCTAACTTATGTGGATGCACCACACATTCACTCCTGAATTCCTCTCCTTGGGTGGGCTTTCATTTCATAATGGAAGTTTGAAAGAGTCTACTCATCCAAACTTTAATTAATAGAAATAACAGCTATACAAGAGAACGGGCCGAGCACACATGGGGACCCCCTTCGTTTCAATGGAGCATTAGGAAAAAAAGTGAACCCTGCATGGGCCTTGTAAGGATTCCTAATTTTTAGGGATTAAGCTTAATCTTGTTCTTTGTTAAGGGGACAAAGTGCATTTAATAGAGCACTTTTTGGTAGGCTGAAGTAGGCTTTTTTTTAGGCTGAGCTAGGACCTTCTCTCTCTTCTGCACATAGAGAGAGAGAAAAACCACTTTCCACCTCATCAAATCTGTCCATCTTTATGAATAAAAAAATGAGTTTTCTGAAAAAGTCTCTTTTTCAGCTATTCTTTATTCAAAATGGCCCATACTTTTATGTATATGTCATAACTTAATTTTTTTAGACTTATTTTTATAAAAAATACTTAAAAAACATACTTTTCAAAATCCCTCCAAAAGTTAAGTGCCACATCATCAAACTCGTAACTTTGGTTGCCCCAAAACATGAATTTTTGAAAAAAAACTCATTTTCCCTCTAACATACTGAAAAAAGTCATTTTGACCTATCCACATACCAAAACACACTTTTTTTCTTGCACATAGCTACTGTACTAGCCATTCCAGCCATCTGTGTGCTTCTTCCCATTCGGTGCTGGAGTTTTGGAACATCATGGTGCTCACATGTATTATGAACATGACACCAGCACCAGCGCGTGCTCCTCACTCAAAGAGTGTACATGTTCGTGTTCCTACAGAATTTGCACCAACAACTAGAGGTAGCAATGACATAGATTCTCAAAATGCACGACGTGCAGCTGGAGAGAAGAATATTGATCTTTGGGTCCATGGTGCTTTGTATCCCTTGGATCCAATGGCTAATGTTCATCCTAGATTCCATACTATCTCCACATTTCTACACTTCCTTGGTTCCGGTGAAGATGGACTCCTAGGCTTGCAAGCGATTGTCTAACCATTCTACATCTATAGCAAATTATTGGATGCAACAATGTCATCACAACCATTTCAAGATACACAGTTTAGAGAGTGCTATACACACTTTAGAAAGTGCTATCAAATCTTTGGATGAGCACAATAATAGACTCAAACAAGATGTGGAAGAAAAGGAGAGCACAATTACAAATTTGAAAGCCAATCTTACACAACTAAAAGAGACTCCACTTGGGATGAGATTTAGGAAACGATCATTATCATCCTTTCAAGCTCTTTCAACTGGTGGTGGAGCACGGAAGCGACGTGTTTACGCACTTAGGTATGTATTTCCTTTGTTTAGTTATGTTAAAAGACTTTTAGATTGAGATTCTTATTGTGCAGGTCATTTGTTGAAGATGCGAGTGCTTCCTCAACAATGGAGGATCAATTGAAGTTTCTGAATTCTTGTCTTAGCAACAAACATGTGCTTATGATCTTGGAGTCACCAATAGGAAATCACATCAAAACCCAAGTGATTAAAGATTTTGCAGGCAACTTAGAAGATATTATTAGTCCTAGTGAGGTACAGATGGTATGTGATGAAGCAGGTGTTAGTACTAGAGCGTACACTGCATTGTACAATCTTTTGAAGCAGGCTCTACAAAACAAAGGTATCTTCCAGAGCATTTTTCCATGCCCTTACAAGGTATCTGTGAGGAAGAAGATAACCAATGAGGATGTAGCCAATACTCTTGGAAATTACCTGCATATAGAAGATGTTATGCCTGCATCCATTTATCATTCATCTACATCAAAGAAAGAGTTGAAAAACACATCTAGACAGGGATTCATCTACACAAAGTACAACAACATATTTGTCAATTTGGAGAGGCTCCAAAAGGAAATGGTTAAATTTTACAAATCCACACTTCAAGGTATATCCATTGTTTTGATAATGACATTCATAGTATTTTAATAATATAATGTTTGTTATTTGATGTAGATTGTGGTTCCAAACTCAAGTTTGTATTGAAGCTAGACGAATGTCAAATCATAAAGGGACGCCGTATGGAGAGACTTAGTGTGACACTCATGAACGAAGCTATGGCCCATGCTATTATTGATGATAGTGAAGAATCTACCCATCACTTTACATATAGTGTCCAATCAGAGAAAGATATATGGTGGTTAGGTGCTATTGAAGTACCTAAAGAATCCAATGATGTTCTTACATGGATTTTCAATAGGATCCCATGGATCAGAGAGGTGATAACTTCTCAAATTCATGGTGCCAAAATCAATGTAAAAAGCCTTGGTGATTTTGAAGTAGAGTGGCACTTAGGTGGAGACTTAAAGACTATCAAATGCATGTTAGGGTGCAAACAAGGTGCATCTACTCTCTATCCTTGTCCATATTGTACACGAGGTTATAAACGAACAAAGAGAAAACAAAACAACATAGATGATTTAGTTGATGACACAGATGCAACTCCATCTGCTGAATGGGATACACCTTTAATGAGGTGTCCCATGTTAGGTACACCTAATCGTGACATGTCAGATAAGGATTGGAATCCCATTATTCCATTCCCTTTAGTCAATGTCCACTTTTGCACCTTGCATGCCTTCATGAGAATTTTTGATAGACTATTGAAGCTCCATATAGAATACGCATTTGCCATGAAGCCAGTTGATAAATCTATTCAAGCTATAAAGAAATTGGAGGAACTTCTTAATTCAATTGGTTGTCATGGTGGAAATGTAACCCTAGTTGTTAAGAAAGTTGGAGAATCTCAAGATAGCTTGCAACAAGTGTCAATGACAGGGAATAAAGCAAGACATTTTTTTAGAAGAGGTACTAGCACTCAAAATAATGAACGTTATGAGCTGTGGAAAGTCCTATGCATGATCACAACAGACAATGACTCTCAAGTTGATCTTTGTAATAAGAGAAAGAAAGTTTGGTCGAGCTTTGATAAGGTTGTAGGCTTAATGGGTCTGACTAGGTCTAGTGCTATTCAACGTCAAATGTTTCAAGAAACATTAGTGGAGTTCACCAAGTGTTTCATTCAATGTTGGGGAGAGAGCAATATAACACACTACATTGTAAGTGTAATCTTCTTCTACAAGTGTTCATTGCACTTACCTTTTTCCAATGTACTTAACAATTTTTAGCATATTTTGTTTGCACATGGAGCTTTTTTCATGCATCGATATGGGTCATAAGAGATTTTCAGTACCCAAGGAATGGAAAAGTCACACTACAAAGCGAGGGGTGTCTACTTCAAAAACACCCGACATGGTGGTGGCCCAATGCAATCAAACTACATGGAGGAGATGTTTAATTGGTTTTACCGCACTACATTCTCGAGAAAGTTTTTTGTGGAACGACTTAGGGATTCAAAATTGGCAAAACTTGCAAGAAAGATGCAACACAACATTGCCAGTGAGAAATGGAAGTCATCGTTAGGTCCTCTTCATCATGCTCAGTGGCGTGCAAGGAGACAACGAGAAGGCTAAGCTTGGAAGTAAAGTGAATTCGCTATTTCCCATTATGTGGTAATACATATGATTATTGTAATCTTGATTTCAATGTGTTATTATTTAATATATAATATTCTGTATGGTTTTAAACAGGTTTTGTCCGTTCTAGTGTGAACAAACAGTTTTTTAAAAAACTCTATAAATAGAGAGAACTCACTTCATTTCACACTTTTTGCAACTCAAGAGAATGGCACGCACCAAGCAAACTGCAAGGAAAGATCGCGTCTTCTTTCCTAGCCCTCATCTAGGGACACAACGCCCACCATGGTTGCAACCCCCCCAAAGGCCTCGAAGTGGTTCCCAGAGCACATCTGTGCCTGTGTCACACGATGGCACACCACTTGGGAGCAATTCAGTGCGAGAAAATGAAGTGTCCAATATACAAGATTATTACACTCCAGGACGATCAGAGGCCATTTCAGATGATGAGCCACCAATAAGGACACCCATCAAATCAAGACCCAAACAGAAGTTGATCAGAAGGAGTGTACCAGAGAGCGATGAAGAGTCATCCCAAAATGAGGAAAGCAACAATCAACCACCATGGAATGATATGCAAATACCAACGAGCCATAGGGTGACACATGGAGGTAAGACACTTCCACAAGGACAAGGGCAAATACCAACAGAGGAGGAAAGAGAGCAAAGTCAACAACCACATCAACAACAAAATGTGCAAGATGAAGCTGGGCCCTCACATCGTGTACATCGGAGAAAAAAACTATCAACCTCGACGTCGACCTCAACGCCAGCCAAACATACCTCCCAACCCAAGAGCTCCACAAAGACGAAGGAAGCACTGCAGGGCTTTTGCAGAGATACGACACTACCAAAAGTCCGTTGAACTACTCATACCACGAAGAGCTTTTGCAAGGGTAGTGAAAGAGGAACTACAAAGCTACCAAGCAGGTCTAAGAATACAAGGGATAGCACTTGAAGCACTTCAAGAGGCAGCTGAGGCCTACCTCATCTCCATGCTTGAGGACTCTAACCTCTGTGCTATCCATGCCAAGAGAGTAACCATACAACCAAAGGACATTCAGCTAGCAAGAAGAATTAGAGGAAATAACCCATGATGTGTATATTATACCCTATGATAGGCTACTTTGCGATGTAATACAATGGATAATAGAAAATTTTGTTTTGACTTATATTCTTTGTCTCTTTTTTCTCTCTCACTCTCTCTCTCTCTCTCTCTCTCTCTCTCTCTCTCTCTCTCTCTCTCTCTCTCTCTCTCTTTCAGTCAGTTATATATGGATTCAGTTAAACATGCATGCACTTGCCTATTGTTTTATGACTAGATATGTTCCTTTTCTACATACTGGTGTGCAACATGTCCTGTTCATACCAAAAAACCCCCAGCCACAGAAACGCGGGATTCAGCCCTGCAAATTTTTGCAGGGCTGAATCCCGCGTTTCTGTGGCTGGGGTTTTTTTTGCAATATTTGGTCTTTGGTAAGCATAAGACATATGGTAGAGATGCAATGGTCTAGGTATTAAGAGGTTATACCCTATAGGAATTGAGATCTTTAGCTACTAAAGGCTGAGTTTATACCCTACTGAAAACTTCTGGTCCTGATAATACCAAAACCAATTGAAAATCTGAAATTACATAGTTTCCTATGTATTGTAGCACCTAAAAACACTAGATAAGGCCAAAAAAGCCCCAGCCACAGAAACGCGGGAAACAGCCTTGCAAAAATTTTGTAGGGCTGTTTCCCGCGTTTCTGTGGCTGGGGCTTTTTTGGCCTTTTTTAAGCATATAATCATACAGAGGACCAAAGCACAATACAAAGACCCCCAATTAGATACAATTTGTGGAGAGAAGATAAGTTCAATTTTTTAGCACATTCATATACAGAACTAGACAAATGATGAAAAAAAAAGTTTGTATTATCAAGACATTACATCATTTCTCAGCTGCCTTCAATTTCTCCACAACTTTCTTTCTCCTTTGGAGAGATTGAGGCAGCTGGTAAGTCAATACAGATCTTGATATTACATGGGGGTCTTGCATTCCAAGACTCATGGCGATACCTATTTGCCCTAATACTTTTCCTCTAAAATTAAGTCCTAAAGTAGTTACAACTAAGGATTTCCTAACCAAAATGACACAATTAGTGCCTTGGGTAATTGTACATAAACACAAAATCTTGCTAAGGGCCTTCAAGCACCAAGTGATGAAGTGCCCATCGGGACTGTAGTCTTTCTGTATGATAACAAAATCATCCTTTGGCAACTTTCCGATGTAGTTTGCCAAGGATGCACCACTCCCACGAGAAGCTCGATCCCCACCAGACCTTGCTGCGAACTTGTCGAGCTCAATTGCTTCCTGTTAAGAACAAATGAGAATTCAAGCTCTTACAATGTTAACTTAAAATTATCGATTTATTTAATTCAATTACCACTTACATCATGAAGCTTGTCTTCTTCCTCCCCTCTTCCAATGGCATCAAGATCAATGCTAGAGTGGGCCATGCCACTCTGCTCTGCTACATGGGATGTAGGAATTTTTTGCTTCAGTATCCTCTCCTGTGCTGCACTGAACTCCTCCTCTGTAGTAGAATTGTTGTCATCATTTAAAATATCAGCACACACCATTGATATGGTGTCTGCCACAGAATCCCCAAGTGGGATGGACTTCTTTTCAAGTATCTCAGATGTGTTGTCAAGTGGAACATCTGACATTGTGGAGAAAATACTCAAGCATTCATCTAGACGTAGACCGAATGCCTTCTCAATGTCATGGAGTAAAATAAATTCCTCTCCATCCACAACGATGCAGGAGAGATATTCAAGTTCCACCTCTGGTAATGTGGGCTCAGAGGGGTTGAGATTTGAAGGGGGGGCCTCCTCCATGCTTGATTGCACATGTAGTTTATCCTCAACACCACCAGGGAATTCTTGGTGGATTGTAATGCTTTCTTTGGAAAAATTTATGGCCTCTGGTTGAGGCTCATTCTTCTCCTTAACAAAACCCCCAGTGGCAAGGTTGGGGAGCTCAACAGGTGTAGGTTCCGGCTCCTCATTAATAATAAAATATGTTGTTGCAGTGTAGGATAGGTACTTTGTACCCATCCTCTTCTTTTTGTTAAGTTTTTTTACTAATGGCACAGAGTCATCTAGTAAGTGCCCAGCAGTTTCCGCAATTGCCATGAAGCGCTTAAGGCGCTTCATGAAGGCTTCATCGCCTCTATGTATGTAGAGTAGAAGGTCACATGGAACCCATTTACCCTCATAAGGCGGTATTTCTATAGAAAAACACAAGATGTAGTACTCAAGGAACTCTATGATTTCCTTGAGCACATCAGAGTTCAGTTGAATTGTTTTGTCTAGATCAGGGACCCTAGACAGTAGGTCATACAAGTGGTTCTGACCTTTGAACTCAGTTGATTCCAAGAACTCATTGAAGAGTTCACGTGGACGTTTGAGTTGCAGGGTACTGGAGGATGCGGCAGCCATTGCGCGTGATGCTAGCTTGTGTGCGTACTCTGCTAGTGATTGTAGCTCTTCTTGGTTGCAAAAGTGAGAAATGAGAGAATAAGTGTTGCTTTTATAGTAGTTTCAAAATTTTAAAGTGAGTGGGACCCATTTTAAAACTAAAACTGATACCTTCAAATAAAACAATCATGCACAGAACTCTCAGAAAAAAAACTTTTGCTCATAAAAAGATTGAACAGAATCATTAACCAGAATAAGATACACGACAACACAATAGAAAAAAAAATTCTCAGAACTTTAAAATTATAATAAATTGCCATTGGAAAAACCAAAGATTTGGCAAATTGTACATCATATTGAGATCAAAAAATTTTACATGCTACATGTCTTGCATGTTAAATACATTGTTGCAGATGTAGGATTATAAATGGAACATAGGTGTGTGTACACTGTAGCACTCAAATAGTCCTTGAGCTATGACAATGAAAGTTGAGTTCCATCCACACTCCATTCAAGGAGGACTTTAATTTTATCCTCCAACCTCTTACCAATCTGCAGACAAATAGAAAACTTTAAATGAACATATTTGAGTGTAAGAATTTGTATGAACAAAAGAAGAAATACCATATGCTACTTACCTTATGCCCTTGTATTCTGAACTTTGATTGATCCAGATCCTCAAATCCCATGATTACTAGATGTTCTCTCACGTTGGCAAGAGTCCAATGATGATTTACTGAAATAACTTCCATTTCATTGTTGGGTAGATTTATCTTAATTTCAAATGAAATTAAAACACCCTCAGAACTTTGTAATGGTATCCATTCACCAAGTTTACACATCCAACGATCATAATAGAATCTAATGTACAATGAAGTACGATGTTTCAAGTATCGAAATCCTATGCCTGTTGCACCAGTTTTACAAATGTATCTATCCCCTTTGGTGCATCCTTCTACAAGTCCCCATTTTTCACCTAGCAAACACTCTACCTGCTCATACGTGATATCTTTTAACATGAACATTGTTGACGTCTCTAGAATTGTGAATATCTGAAATAAATGTACAAAACAATGAACAGGAACACACCAGTGTAATCCTATAGATCTTGAAACTCTTGTAAATTTCAAAGAGTTGTGTATGTCCATCACCATCTTATGCTTCAAAGATGTTAATGTCCATACATCAGGTTGCGGCCACTCAAGCTTTAAGAGAGAATCTACCTTAATCATCTCTAACTTGCCAAAATCATTTGATGAAGAGGGTACAACATATGTATGTGTGTAAAAGAAAACTCTCTCACATAATAGCTGAGCAGGACGGGCTTGTGGAAAGACTATCGACCCAACATCTGCATGCAATGCTTGGAAAGTACCTGTAAGACTATGAAGTGGTTGTTCTTCCACCAAGGTAGAAGGAAATATGTCTACAACAAAAAAATACACAACTTAGCTAGGTATATTCTGAAATTTGGACAAAAGTCAATGAGTAATACTTACAGTTGATAGGATATCTCATTTTGTTTGAGTTTTCCAATTTCATGGTTGACATTGTGAACACATGTTGTACAATGGCAACAGTTTCACCATTTTTGAGCTTTTTGAAGCCTAGTAACTTCCCTTTCCAATGAAGATCCAAGTTTCCACGATCTCTCACACGGTGAGGACCAACACCAGAGGGTTGCATGTACACCCATGCACCTTTGCAGAACTCCTGTCGTAACCAAAATCCTTCTGGAGCCTTGATATTGTGACATTTTATCGCGATAACCTCATCTTTTGGACGTCTATGAGATTTAGGTTTCTCCATTGGAGATCAGGCTATGGAAATGACAGTAGGAATTCAAAGAAGATGATGCATAGAGAAAGAAATGGAGATGCAGGAGCTGCAATGGTGTGCTAGGGAGAGAAAGTAGTGGAAAGAGATGACTTTTTGGGACCTGGGTATGAAAATGGGAGGTTTTGGAGGGAGAAAGTTGCATTTTGAGTTATTTTTGAAAAAGTCACTTTTTTCACTTCAGTTCATGCACGGATTTTGATTTAGAACCCAAAAATAGCACTTTTGATCCTAAAAAGTGGTTGGGGGACCATTAAATGGTGTTATGATGAGTTTTATAACTTTTTGAAAATTTTGAATTTTTGGGCCCAGGTAAGTTACGAGATTCCTTTCTCTCTCTAGAGGCAAAACCTGAACATAGGGGAATCCTGTCCCCTCATCCCCCTTCAGCCTAGTGATTTATAGGCTATAGACTGTGTCCACCACCCTCCTCTCATTGGTCCATCACTAATCACTCCTTAATCCAAAAGGCCCATGCAGGGTTCATTTTTTTCCCTAATGGTCTAACTTATGTGGATGCACCTCACATTCACTCTTCGTTTCCTCTCCTTGGGTGGGCTTTTATTTTATCATGGAAGTTTGAAAGAGCCTAGTCATCCAAACTTTAATTAATAGAAATAAGAGCTATACAAGTGAACGGGCCGAGCACACATGGGGACCACCTTCGTTTCAATAGAGTCTAACTTATTTGGATGCACCTTACATTCACTCTTCGTTTCCTCTCCTTTGGTGGGCTTTTATTTTTATAATGGAATTTTGAAAGATCCTACTCATCCAAACTTTAATTAATAGAAATAACAGCTATGCAAGTGAACGGGCCGAGCACACATGGGGACCCCCTTCATTTCAATGGAGTCTAACTTATCTGGATGCACCTCACATTCACTCTTCCTTTCCTCTCCTTAGGTGGGCTTTTATTTTATAATGGAAGTTTGAAACAACCTACTCATACAAACTTTAATTGATAGAAATAAAAGTTATACAAGTAAACGGGCCGAGCACACATGGGCACCCCCTTCGTTTCAATGGAGTCTAACTTATGTGAATGCGTCTCACATTCACTCTTCCTTTCCTCTCCTTGGGTGGGCTTTTATTTATAATGGAAGTTTGAAACAGCCTACTCATCCAAACTTTAATTAATAGAAATAACAGCTATACAAGTGAACATGCCGAGCACACATGGGGACCCCCTTCGTTTCAATGGAGTCTAACTTATGTGGATGCGCCTCACATTCACTCTTTATTTCCTCTCCTTAGGTGGGCTTTTATTTTATAATGGAAGTTTGAAAGAGCCTACTCATCAAAACTTTAATTAATAGAGATGACAGCTATACAAGTGAACGGGCCGAGCACACATGGGGACCCCCTTCATTTCAATGGAGTCTAACTTATGTGGATGTGCCTCACATTAACTCCTTGTTTCCTCTCCTTGGGTGGGCTTTTATTTTATAATGAAAGTTTGAAAGAGCCTACTCATCCAAACTTTAATTAATAGAAATATCAGATACACAAGTGAACCGGCCGAGCACACATGGGGAACCCCTTTATTTCAATGGAGTCTAACTTATGTGGATACGCCTCACATTCACTCTTCGTTTCCTCTTGCTGGGCTGGCCTTTATTTTATAATGGAAGTTTGAAAGAGCCTACTCATCCAAACTTTAACTAATAGAAATAACAGTTATACAAGTGAACTCGCAGAGCGCACATGGGGACCCCCTTCGTTTCAATGGAGTCTAATTTATGTGGATGCACCTCAAATTCACTCTTAGTTTTCTCTCCTTGGGTGGGCTTTTATTTTATAATGGAAGTTTGAGAGATCCTACTCATCCAACTATAATTAATAGAAATAACAGCTATACAAGTGAACCAGCTGAGCACACATGGGGACCCCCTTGGTTTCAATGGAGTCTAACTTATGTGGATGCACCTCACATTCTGTCTTCACTTCCTCTCCTTGGGTGGGCTTTTATTTTATAATGGAAGTTTGAAGAGTCTACTCATCCAAACTTTAATTAATAGAACTAATAGCTATACAAGTGAACGTCTCGAGCACACATGGGCACACCCTTCGTTTCAATGGTCTAACTTATGTAGATGCGCCTTACATTCACTCCTCGTTTCCTCTCCTTGGGTGGGCTTTTCTTTTATAATGGAAATTTGAAACAACCTACTCATCCAAACTTTAATTAATAGAAATAACAGTTATACAAGTGAACAGGCCGAGCACACACGGGGACCCCCTTCCTTTCAATGGAGTCTAACTTATGTCGATGCACCCCACATTCACTCTTCGTTTCCTCTCCTTGGGTGGGCTTTTATTTTATAATGGAAGTTTGAAAGAGGCTACTCATCCAAACTTTAATTAATAGAAATAACAGCTATACAAGTGAACGGGTCGAGCACACATGCGGACCACCTTTGTTTCAATGGACTCTAACTTATGTCGATGCACCTCACATTCACTCTTTGTTTCCTCTCCTTGGGAGGGCTTTTATTTTTATAATGGACGTTTGAAAGAGCCTACTCATCCAAACTTTAATTAATAGAAATAACAGCTATACATGTGAACACAACGGGCACACATGGGGACCCCCTTCGTTTCAATGGAGTCTAACTTATGTGGATGCACCTCACATTCACTCGTCGGTTCCTCTCCTTGGGTCGCCGTTTATTTTATCATGGAAGTTTGAAATAGCCTACACATCCAAACTTTAATTAATAGAAATAACGGCTATACAAGTGAACGAACCGAGCACACATGGGGACCACCTTCGTTTCAATGGAGTCTAACTTATGTGGATGCGCCTCACATTCACTCTTCGTTTCCACTCCTTGGGTGGGCTTTTATTTTATAATGGAAGTTTGAAACAGCCTACTCATCCAAACTTTAATTAATAGCAATAACAGCTATACAAGTGAACGGGCCGAGCACACATGGGGGCCCCCTTCATTTCAATGGAGTCTAACTTATGTGGATGCTCTTCACATTCACTCTTTGTTTCCCCTCCTTGGGTGGGCTTTTATTTTTATAATGGAACTTTGAAGGAGCCTACTCATCCAAACCTTAATTAATAGAAATAATAGCTATACAAGTGAACAGGCCGAGCACACATGGGGACCCCCTTCGTTTCAATGGAGTCTAACTTATGTGGATGCACCTCACATTCACTCTTCATTTCCTCTCCTTGGGTGGGCTTTTATTTTATAATGGAAGTTTGAAACAGCCTACTCATACAAACTTTAATTAATAGAAATAAAAGCTATGCAAGTGAACGCGCCGAGCACACATGGGGACCCCCTTCGTGTCAATGGCGTCTAACTTATGTGAATGCACCTCACATTCACTGTTCCTTTCCTCTCCTTGGGTGGGATTTTATTTTATAATGGAAGTTTGAAACAGCCTACTCATCCAAACTTTAATTAATAGAAATAACAGCTATACAAGTGAACGAGTCGAGCACGAATGGGGACCCCCTTCGTTTCAGTGGAGTCTAACTTATGTGGATGCACCTCACATTCACTCTTTGTTTCCTCTCCTTGGGCGGGCTTTTAGTTTATAATGGAATTTTGAAAGAGCCTACTCATCAAAACTTTAATTAATAGAAATAACAGCTATACAAGTGAACGGGCCGAGCACAGATGGGGACCCCCTTCGTTTCAATGGAGTCTAACTTATGTGGATGTGCCTCACATTCACTCTTTGTTTCCTCTCCTTGGGTGGGCTTTTATTTTATAATGGAAGTTTGAAAGAGCCTACTCATCCAAACTTTAATTAATAGAAATAACAGCTATACAAGTGAACCGGCCGAGCACACATGGGGACCCCCTTTATTTCAATGGCATCTAACTTATGTGGATGCGCCTCACATTCACTCTTCGTTTCCTCTCGTTGGGTTGGACTTTATTTTATAATGGAAGTTCAAAAGAGCCTCCTCATCCATACTTTAATTAATAGAAATAATAGTTATACAAGTGAACGGGCCGAGCACACATGGGGACCCCCTTCGTTTCAATGGAGTCTAATTTATGTGGATGCGCCTCACATTCACTCTTCGTTTTCTCTCCTTGGGTGGGCTTTTATTTTATAATGGAATTCTGAGAGATCCTACTCATCCAAACTATAATTAATAGAAATAACAGCTATACAAGTGAACGGCCGAGCACACATGGGGAACCGCTTCGTTTCAATGGAGTCTAACTTATGTGGATGCACCTCACATTCAGTCTTCATTTCCTCTCCTTGGGTGGGCTTTTATTTTATAATGGAAGTTTGAAAGAACCTACTCATCCAAACTTTTATTAATAGAACTAACAGCTATACAAGTGAACGGGCCGAGCACACATGGGCACACCCTTCGTATCAATGGAGTCTAACTTATGTAGATGCGCCTTACATTCACTCTTCGCGTCCTCTCCTTGGGTGGGCTTTTATTTTATAATGGAAGTTTGAAACAGCCTACTCATCCAAACTTTAATTAATAGAAATAACAGCTATACAAGTAAACGGGCCGAGCACACACGCGGACCCCCTTCGTTTCAATGGAGTCTAACTTATGTGGATGCGCCTCACATTCACTCTTCGTCTCCTCTCCTTGGGTGGGCTTTTATCTTATAATGGAAGTTTGAAAGAGCCTACTCATCCAAACATTAATTAATAGAAATAACAGCTATACAAGTGACCGGGACGAGCACACATGGGGACCACCTTCGTTTCAATGGAGTCTAACTTATGTGGATGCGCCTCACATTCACTCTTTGTTTCCTCTCCTTGGGCGGGCTTTTATTTTTATAATGGAAGTTTGAAAAAGCCTACTCATCCAAACTTTAATTAATAGAAATAACAGCTATACAAGTGAACAGGACGAGCACACATGGGGACCCCCTTCGTTTCACTGGTGTCTAACTTATGTGTATGCGCCTCACATTCACTCTTTGGTTCCTCTCCTTGGTTGGGCCTTTATTTTATAATGGAAGTCTGAAACAGCCTACGCATCCAAACTTTAATTAATAGAAATAAGAGCTATACAAGTGAACGGGCCGAGCACACATGGGGACCCCCTTCGTTTCAATGGAGTTTAACTTATGTGGATGCTTCTTACATTCACTCTTCGTTTCCTCTCCTTGGGTGGGCTTTTATTTTAAAATGGAAGTTTGAAACAGCCTAATCATCCAAACTTTAATTAATAGAAATAACAGCTATACAAGTGAACAGGCCGAGCACACATGGGGACCCCCTTCATTTCAATCGAGTCTAACTTATGTGGATGCGCCTCACATTCGCTCTTCATTTCCTCTCCTTGGGTGGGCTTTTATTTTATAATGGAGGTTTTGAAAGAGCCTACTCATCCAAACTTTATTTAATAGAAATAACAGCTATACAAGTGAACGAGCCGAGCACACATGGGGACCACCTTGGCTTCAATGAAGTCTAACTTATGTGGATGCACCTCAACACATTCACTCTTCGTTATCTCTCCTTGGGTGGGCTTTTATTTTTATAATGGAATTTTGAAAGAGCCTACTCATCCAAACTTTAATTAATAGAAATAACAGCTATGCAAGTGAACGGGCCGAGCACACATAGGGACCCCCTTCGTTTCAATGGAGGCTAACTTATGTGGATGTGCCTCACATTCACTCTTGGTTTCCTCTCCTTGGGTGGGCTTTTATTTTATAATGGAAGTTTTAAAGAGCCTACTCATCCAAACTTTAATTAATAGAAATAACAGCTATAGAAGTGAACGGGCCGAGCACACATGGGGACCGCCTTCGTTTCAATGGAGTGTAACTTATGTGGATGCACCTCTCATTTACTCTTCATTTCCTCTCCTTGGGTGGGCTTTTATCTTATAATGGAAGTTTCAAAGTTCCTACTCATCCAAACTTTAATTAATAGAAATAAAAGCTATACAAGTGAATAGGTCGAGCACACATGGGGACATCCTTCATTTCAATGGAGTCTAACTTATGTGGATGCGCCTCACATTCACTCTTTGTTTCCTCTCTTTGGGTGGGCTTTTATTTTATAATGCAAGTTTGAAAGCGCCTACTCATCCAAACTTTAATTAATAGAAATAACAGCAATAGAAGTGAACGGGCCGAGCACACATGGGGACCCCCTTCGTGTCAATGGAGTCTAACTTATGTGAATGCGCCTCACATTCACTCTTCATTTCCTCTCCTATGGTGGGCTTTTATTTTATAATGGAAGTTTGAAAGAGCCTACTCATCCAAACTTTAATTAATGGAAATAATAGCTATACAAGTGAACGGGTCGAGCAAACATGGGGAATCCCTTCGTTTCAATGGAGTCTAACTTATGTGGATGCACCTCACATTCACTCTTCCTTTCCTCTCCTTGGGTGGGCTTTTAATTTAAAATGGAAGTTTCAAAGAGCCTACTCATCCAAACTTCAATTAATAGAAATAACAGCTATACAAGTGAATGGGCCGAGCACACATGGGGACAACCTTGGTTTCAATGGAGTCTAACTTATGTGGATGCGCCTCACATTCACTCTTCGTTATCTCTCCTTGGGTGGGCTTTTATTTTTATAATCGAAGTTTGAAAGATCCTACTCATCCAAACTTTAATTAATAGAAATAACAGCTATACAAGTGAATGGGCCGAGCACACATAGGGACCCCCTTCGTTTCAATGGAGTCTAACTTATGTGGATGTGCCTCACATTCACTCTTTGTTTCCTCTCCTTGGGTGGGCTTTTAATTTCTAATGGAAGTTTTAAAGAGCCTACTCATCCAAACTTTAATTAATAGAAATAACAGCTATAAAAGTGAACGGGCCGAGCACACATGGGGACCCCCTTCATTTCAATGGAGTCTAACTTATGTGGATGCGCCTCACATTCACTCTTTGTTTCCTCTCCTTGGGTGGGATTTTATTTTATAATGGAGGTTTCAAAGAGCCTACTCATCCAAACTTTAATTAATAGATTAAGAGCTACACAAGTGAATGGGCCGAGCAAACATGGGGACCCCCTTCATTTCAATGGAGTCTAACTTATGTGGATGCGCCTCACATTCACTCTTCGTTTCCTCTACTTGGGTTGGCTTTTATTTTCTAATGGAAGTTTGAAAGAGCCTACTCATCCAATCTTTAATTAATAGAAATAACAGCTATACAAGTGAACGGGCCCAACACACATAGGGACCCCCTTCGTTTCAATGGAATCTAACTTATGTTGATGCGCCTCACATTCATTCTTTGTTTCCTCTCCTTGGGTGGGCTTTTATTTTAAAATGGAAGTTTGAAAGATCATACTCATCCAAACTTTAATTAATAAAAATAACAGCTATACAAGTGACGGGCCGAGCACACATGGGGACCCCCTTCATTTCAATGGAGTCTAACTTATGTGGATGCGCCTCACATTCACTCTTTGTTTCCTCTCCTTGGGTGGGATTTTATTTTATAATGGAAGTTTCAAAGAGCCTACTCATCCAAACTTTAATTAATAGATTAAGAGCTACACAAGTGAACGGGCCGAGCACACATGGGGACCCCCTTCATTTCAATGGAGTCTAACTTATGTGGATGCGCCTCACATTCACTCTTCGATTCCTCTGCTTGGGTTGGCTTTTATTTTCTAATGGAAGTTTGAAAGAGCCTACTCATCCAAACTTTAATTAATAGAAATAACAGCTATACAAGTGAACGGGCCGAACACACATGGGGACCCCCTTCCTTTCAATGGAGTCTAACTTACGTTGAGGCGCCTCACATTCATTCTTTGTTTCCTCTCCTTGGGTGGGCTTTTATTTTATAATGGAAGTTTGAAAGATCCTACTCATCCAAACTTTAATTAATAGAAATAATAGCTATACAAGTGAACGCGCCGAGCACAAATGGGGACCCCCTTTTTTTCCATGGAGTCTAACTTATGTGGCTGCACCTCACATTCACTCTTCGTTTCCTCTCCTTGGGTGGGCTTTTATTTTATTATGGAAGTTTTAAACAACCTACTCATCCAAACTTTAATTAATAGAAATAACAGCTATACAAGTGAATTGGTCGAGCACACATGGGGACCCCCTTTGTTTCAATGGAGTCTAACTTATGTGCATGGGCCTCACATTCACTCTTCGTTTCCTCTCCTTGGGTGGGCTTTTATTTTATAATACAGCATACTCATCCAAACTTTAATTAATAGAAATAACACCTATACAAGTGAACAGGCCAAGCACACATGGGGATCCCCTTCATTTCAATGGAGTCTAACTTATGTGGATGCAGCTCACATTCACTCTTCGTCTCCTCTCCTTGGGTGGGCTTTTATTTTTATAATGGAAGTTCGAAAGAGCTTACTCATCCAAACTTTAATTAATAGTAATAACAGCTATACAAGTGAATGGGCCTTGCACACATGGGGACCCCCTTCCTTTCAATGGAGTCTAACATGTGTGGATGCACCTCACATTCACTCTTCGTTTCCTCTCCTTGGGTGGGCTTTTATTTTATAATGGAAGTTTGAAAGAGCATACTCATCCAAACTTTAATGAATAGAAATAACAGCTATATAAGTGAACGGACCGAGCACACATGGGGACCCCCTTCATTTCAATGGATTCTAACTTATGTGGATGCGCCTCACATTCACTCTTCGTCTCCTCTCCTTGGGTGGGCTTTTATTTCATAATGGAAGTTTGAAGGAGCCTACTCATCCAAACTTTAATTAATAGAAATAACAGCTATACAAGAGGACCGGCCTTGCACACATGGGGACCCACTTCATTTCAATTGATTCTAACTTATGTGGATGCGCATTACATTCCCTCTTCGCTTCCTCTCCTTGGGTGGGCTTTTATTTTATAATGGAAGTTTTAAAGAGCATACTCATCCAAACTTTAATGAATAGAAATAACAGCTATACAAGTGAACGGGCCGAGCACACATGGGGACCCCCTTCGTTTCAATGGAGTCTAACTTATGTGGATGCGCCTCACATTCACTCTTCATCTCCTCTCCTTGGGTGGGCTTTTATTTTATAATGGAAGTTTGAAAAAGCCTACTCATCCAAACTTTAATTAATAGAAATAACAACTATACAAGTGAACGGGCCGAGCACACATGGGGACCTCCTTCTTTCCAATGGAGTCTAACTTGTGTGGATGCGCCTCACATTCACTCTTCGTTTCCTCTTCTTGGGTAGGCTTTTATTTTAAAATGGAAGTTTGAAAGAGCCCACTCATCCAAAATTTAATTAATAGAAATAACAGCTATACAAATGAGCGGGCCAAGTACACATGGGGCCCCCCTTTATTTCAATGGAGTCTAACTTATGTGGATGCGCCTCACATTCTCTCTTGGTTTCCTCTCCTTGGGTGGGCTTTTATTTTATAATGGAAGTTTGATAGAGCCTAATCATCCAAACTTTAATTAATAGAAATAACAACTATACAAGTGAACGGGCCGAGCACAAATGGGGACCTCCTTCATTTCAATGGAATCTAACGTATGTGGATGCAGCTCACATTCACTCTTCGTTTCCTCTCCTTGGGTAGGCTTTTATTTTATAATGGAAGTTTGAAACAGCCTACTCATCCAAACTTTAATTAATAGAACTAACACCTATACAAGTGAATGGGTTGAGCATACATGGGGACCCCCTTCGTTTCAATGGAGTCTAACTTATGTAGATGCGCCTCACATTCACTCTTTGTTTCCTCTCCTTGGGTGGGATTTTATTTTATAATGGAAGTTTGAAAGAGCATACTTATCCAAACTTTAATTAATAGAAATAACAGCTATACAAGTGAACGGGCCAAGCACACATGGGAACCCCCTTCATTTCAATGGAGTCTAACTTGTGTGGATGCGCCTCACATTCACTCTTCGTTTCCTCTCCTTGGGTGGGCTTTTATTTTATAATGGAAGTTTGAAAGAGCCTACTCATCTAAACTTTAATTAATAGAAATAACAGCTATACAAGTGAACATGCCGAGCACAGATGGGGACCCCCTTCGTTTCAATGGAGTCTAACTTATGTGGATGCGCCTCACATTCACTCTTCGTTTCCTCTCCTCTGGTGGGCTTTTATTTTATAATGGAAGTTTGAAAGAGCCTACTCATCCAAACTTTAAGTAATAGAAATAAGAGCTATACAAGTGAACGGGCCGAGCACACATGGGGACCACCGTCGTTTCAATGGAGTCTAGCTTATGTGTATGCGCCTCACATTCACTCTTTGCTTCCTCTCCTTGGGTGGGCTTTTATTTTTATAATGGAAGTTTGAAAGAGCCTACTCATCCAAACTTTAATTAAGAGAAATAACAGCTATACAAGTGAACGGGCCGAGCACACATGGGGGCCCCCTTCATTTCAATGGAGTTTCACTTATGTAGATGCGCCTCACATTCACTCTTGGTTTCCTCTCCTTGGGTGGACTTTTATTTTATAATGGAAGGTTGAAATAGCCTACTCATTCAAACTTTAATTAATAGAAATAACAGCTATACAAGTGAACGGGCCAAGCACACATGGGGACCCCCTTCATTTCAATGGAATCTAACTTATGTGGATGCGCCTCACATTCACTTTTCATTTCCTCTCCCTGGGTGGTCTTTTATTTTATTATGGAAGTTTGAGAGAGCCTACTCATCCAAACTTCTATTAATAGAAATAACAGCTATACAAGTGAACGAGCCGAGCACACATGGGGACACCCTTCGTTTCAATGGAGACTAACTTATGTGGATGCACCTCACCTTCACTTTTAGTTTCCTCTCCTTGAGTGGGCTTTTCTTTTTTAATGGAAGTTTGAAATAGCCTTCTCATGAAAACTTTAATTAATAGAAATAACAGCTATACAAGTGAACGGGTCGAGCACAAATGTGGACCCCCTTCGTTTCAATGGACTCTAACTTATGTGGATGCGCCTCACGTTCACTCTTCGTTTCCTCTCCTTGGGTGGGCTTTTGTTTTATTATGGAAGTTTGAAAGAGCTTACTCAACCAAACTTTAATTAATAGAAATAACAGCTATACAAGTGAATGGGCCGATCACACATGGGGACCACCTATGTTTCAATGGAGTCTAACTTATGTGGATGCAGGTCACATTCGCTCTTCATTTCGTCTCCTTGGGTGGGCTTTTATTTTTATAATGGAAGTTTGAAAGAGCCTACTCATCCAAACTTTAATTAATAGAAATAACAGCTATACAAGTGAGCGAGCGAAGCACACATGGGGACCCCCTTCATTTCAATGGAGTCTAACTTTTCACTCTTAGTTTCCTCTCCTTGATGTTTGGCTTATGCATATGTGCCATCTCAGTTGAGAAATAAATTGGAACCTAAAGCTGAAAAGTATGTGTTCATTGGATATGATGACATGCAGATGGGTTATAGGTTGTGGGGCCCATCCACAAAGCAATTCCTTATATCAAAAGATGTTACATTTGATGAGCAAGGTACTTGGTATGCAGGTACAATCAATAATCATGCAGGTGATGAAGAAGTTTTGAATCAAAAGAAATGTAAATCAAAGGTTAAAATATTTGATGAAGAAGAGAACAATGAAGTACAAGTTGAAGTTGAAGAAGTACCCAGATTTGATCGAGAATGTGATGAACCAGAAACTTCAAAAAGTGGAGAACTCAGAAGGTCATCAAGACACAAATGGCAACCTATAAGGTATAGCTATGACACTTCTTTTTTGACTACTAAAGACTATGCTTACATGGTGAAAGCAGATGAAGATCCTTCTACATATGATGAGGCAAAAGGTAAGTAAAATTGGGAGAAAGCTATGCAAGAAGAATATGATGCATTGATAGAGAATGAGACATGGGATTTGGTTCGTAAACCAAATAGTCAGAAGATCATTGGATGCAAATGGGTCTACAAAACAAACATGCAGATGGAAGTGTGCCTAGATATAAAGCTAGACTTGTTGTGAAAGGGTATGCTCAGACACATGGTATAGATTATGATGAGACCTATAGTCATGTGGCAAAGATGACAACCATCAGGACACTCATAGCAATTGCTATATGTAAAGGTTGGAGATTATGTCAATTAGATGTGAAAAATGCCTTTCTAAATGGGTATATTTCATATGATGTTTTCATGGAGCAAATAGAAGGATTCAGAGATAAAAGGTATTCAGAATATGTATGTAAGCTCAAGAGAGATTTGTATGGTTTGAAGCAAGCCCCAAGGGCATGGAATTATAGACATGTGAAGTTCTTGAAGGAACTTGGTTTTCAAGTATCTAAAGCTGATAGTAGCTTGCTTGTCAAAGCAAGTGATGATGGGTTCATTTACATGTGCATATATGTTGATGACACAATTCTTACAGGTACAGATGAGAGGGGCATACAAAGCCTCAAGAAACAAATGGAGAAGTGACCTTGGGAGACTTGTCATATTTCTTGGGCATGGAGATCTCATATACTCAACATGGAGTGTATGTAACTCAAGATTAGTGACCTTGGGAGACTTGTCATATTTCTTGGGCATGGAGATCTCATATACTCAACATGGAGTGTATGTAACTCAAGAAAGGTATTTGAAGAACTTGTTGATCAAGTTTAAAATGGATGATTGCAGGGTGGCACCTACTCCAATGGAAGTGAATCACAAATTGAGCAGATATGGAGGAGAAGAATTCAAGGATATGAAGCTATATCAAATTCTGGTTAGTAGTCTTATCTATGCTACATTAACTAGGCCTAATTTGTCATATGCAGTTGGAGTTTTGTCTCAATTCATGCATTGTCCTAGGAAAGAACATTGGATTGTAGGACAAAGGGTGTTGAGATATATTAAGGGTATGCTCAAGGAAGGTTTGTATTATGGGTTTACATCAGATACAAACATCAAGATATATAGTGATACAGATTGGGCAGGTAATCCTGATGATAGGAGATCAACATATGGATACTTGTGTTATGTGGGAGATAAACTTATCTCTTGGTGCTCTAAGAAGCAATATACAGTCTACACAGGTAGAGTATAAAGGTATGGTTGAAGCTGCAAAGGAAGTCATATGGTTCAAGACTCTCATGAAGAGTTTTGACATTATTCAGAGTACACCCACTATTCATGGAGATAACATGAGTTCATTGTATCTAGCTGCTAATCCTGTTTTTCATGCTAGGACCAAACACATTTAGATTCAGTATCACTTCTTAAGAGAGAAGGTGATTGATAAGGATATTGAATTCATACATACTTCAACAAAAGATCATATTGCAGATATGCTACCCAAAAGCTTGGATGGACCAAAGCTACAAAGATTCAAAGACATGGCAGGTATAAAGAAGATAGAGAAAAACCACCAATTGATTGAGGGGGAGCTGTTGGTGCAAGTCAACCACCAATTGATGTTTTGGATAAAGACTTGAGGTCAAAGGATGAAGAAATGATCAACAATTGAAGTTTGAAGATAGAGTATATTCAGGAAGCAAAGACTTGTATACATATGTACATTAATTTGTAGTTAGCTCACTTATACCTTTTGTATGGTCATGAGCTTGTACATATATGCCTATATATACAAGTAAAAATTTGGGGCAAGTATGAGAGAGCATGAGATGAGAAGAATTAGAAATCATTAGACACTTTAGAAGTGAGAAAGATCTCTCTCTCATCCAGATGTACAATTTTTCAGAGAAGAAGAAATATTGCACCCGATCTTTTGCTGAGTACTCCTTTTGTGTTTAATCTTTTGTGTAATGCTTTTGTACAAGTCTAAGTCTATAGTTGATCGACCTTTGTACATATCCTAATTGTGATCAGGCTAAGAGAATTGAGAGTAGGAACATTTACATGTGTAAATATGAAGAAGTGAAGTTGCAACAGACACAAAATTTGATGCTAATGTTTTGGTTAGTTCTTCTTCCACAGTGTAAAGTTTTGAGTAAGCAAGAACTCATTCTTTAAATTGGAAGGTAAGCTACATATGGCTAAAAGCATTTGATTAAATGGGTTGTACTTTGGGAGAACCATGCTTTAAAAGTTGCAAGTGTCAAAGTCGATTATGCAGGAGAACAGTTTCAGACATGATGAACTGTTTGATTCATTTCTCAAGATATACTTAATATTTTGAGATGATTTGAATTGGAGAAGGTGTGCAATCTATACCCGACACCTTATGCAAAGTTTGATAAAAAACTTTACACATTTGATTAGTGAATGAGTGAATTATGTGCAACAGACTTTTTGAGTATTAACTCTCTTCACAGTTTGTTCAAGATTTTGATAATCTAGTATTGATCCTTCAAATTGGTAAAGGTTTTGAGTTGTTCTTGATATAGAGGCGCTCTAACATCAAGAATAGCTTGTTCTTTTTGAGATTAACACTCTCCATCAGTTGTCACTCTACTTCTGTTTTCTTATATTTAACACAGCTTTCATCTCTTTCTTACTTTTTCAATTCCCAAGAACAACCATTCCTTTTACATTTTAACTCAAACAAACTCAAAAATTGTTTTTACATATCTAGCAAGAGGGTTTTGTTCTCTAAATCCTCATGGACCCTACGAACAACATGGAGGATTTCAGTGAGTCACCTCTACCCGAGGTAACACTAGAGCAACAACTGGAGCTCTAGTGGCACGAACTACGAGGTGCTCAGAACGAGATCCGACAATGCGATGAAATACTCGAAAAGATGCAAATTGATGAAGACAACCTTACGAGGGTGGTCAAAGATATTGTCTCTACCCAATTGGATGGCACGCATTCCAAGATTGCCGTTAAGAATTACCAGTTTTTAGGGTTTGATGGTCGTAAGGATGGTCCTTTAATCCTTTCATGGTTGTCGCAGTTTGATGATTTTTATACTAATGAAACATATGCTGAAAGTGGAAAATTCAAATTTGCCACTAACTATTTAGTAGGAAAAGCTCATCTCTGGTGGAATGTCCTGCGGCACAGTATCGAGCGTCCAACAACATGGAAGGCTTTCCAAGATAAAGTGAAGGATTCTTTTCTTCCTCCTCAATACCATTTACATGTTCGATGTGCATGGATGACCCTTACATGGAAGGAGGGTGATATGGTTACTACCTACACGGAGCGGTTCTGGCAAAACTTACTATTGGTTCGAATGCTTGAAGATGTACCAGAGGATAGCTTGCAATAGAAATACGAACATGGTTTGGAGGTGGGAATCCAAGCTAAGCTTCACACCCTATGTCCTACAACCCTCAACGAGGCTATATCTTTTGCTTATGATGTAGAGAAAGAATTTCAGTCCATAACCAAGTCACTCCGTCTACAACAACCACGTCAGGCGACCACTTTTTGTTAAACCAAATCTTCCCATGAAACGTAATTTTAATGCCCCATCTTACCCTAGTTTTCCTCATCCACTGCAATCCAATTACTCAACTACACCTGTTGCTTCATTTCTCCAACCTACCAAACCACCTACCCTACAAACTTCAGTGATGGATGCCCAACAGAAGCGACCACGAATCACCTATTGGAATTGTGGTAAACGTGTCATATAAAAACAAAGTGCCGGTTGCGACCTCTTAACATGAAACCAACTGCAGCTCAATTACATAACATGGAGGCCCATAATGAAGAAATTCCTCCTCTTTGGACAGAGGAATCATTGGAGAAGGACTTAAGTACCTTGGGTAACGATATCTCTCTTCATTCTCTACTTTGTATCCAGGGTACTATAAATAACAAACTCGTTAAAATTTTACATGACGATGGTATTTCACATCACTTCATTTCAAATTTATTAGTACAAGAACTTAAATTAAAATCTTTTCCTTCTTTGTATAAAGTAAAAGCTGAATTTAAAGGTAATCATTATAATGTAACACGAGAAGTGCAAGTGTTACGATTAGCATAGGCCCATATGTTGATGCACGGACATTTTTAAATGCACCTTTGCAATCTTACGATGTTATACTAGGTATGCCTTTTTGTCATCATTACAACCCACGCATTGACTACCATACACATACCTTTAACTTTGAATTTAAAGGTCAAATCATTACTTTGTCTGCATGGCATGATTTCTAGCCATTTCCATTGATTAGTCATACTCAAGTAAAACGTGCATTTAGGAAAGGACTCAATTCATGCATTGTCTTTGTCAATGTCATCAATGATTATACTCATACACTTCTTGATGCACATAAACTTTTCATGACTACTTATAAGGATTGTTTTATGTCTAAGTATCCCTCTGAACTACTACCATCTCGAGGATCCTTTGACCATAGCATAGACTTAGTCCCTAGTAGTTCTCCTCCTCATAAAGCACCTTATAGACATGGCCCACTACACCAAAAGGAAATAGAAAACCAAGTAAACAACCTACTATAGAAAGGACTTATAAGGCTTAGTTCTTCCCCATTTGGAGCACCAACTCTCTTAGTAGAGAAGAAGAATAAAACTTATCGAATGTGCATTGATTATAGAGCCCTTAACAAGATCACAATAAAGAATAGATACCCTATTCCTTGAATAGATGATCTTTTAGATAAATTACAAGGAGCTTGTGTCTTTAGTAAAATTGATCTAAAATCGAGATACCATCAGATTCGTATGACGCAAAGTGATATTTTTAAGACTGCATTTAGAACTCAAACAGGCCATTATGAATTTATGGTAATGCCTTTTTGACTTACTAATGCCCCTGCTACATTTGCATGAATGATGAATAACATTTTTCTTGATTAACAAGCTTTTTTTCTTGTATTTTTCGACAATATACTTGTTTACAGTAAGAATGATAGTGAGCCTGAGAAGCATCTTAAAATAGTTTTTCATTTACTACAAGAGAACACACTTTACACTAATCCTGAAAAGAGTTACTTCTTTCAACGTAAGCTAGAATATCTAGGACATATTATTTCAAGTGAAGGTGTGCATGTGGATCCAAAAAAGATTAAAGTTATAGTAGAATGGCCTTTACCACAATCAGTCAATGATGTTCATTCTTTTCTTGGGTTGGCTAGTTTTTATAGGAAGTTTGTTCGAACTTTTTCTTATTTAGCATTACCCCTTACCTTGTTATTGAAAAAGAAAATAAAATTTGCATGGGGACTTACCCAACAACAATCCTTTGAAAAACTCAAACATGCACTTTCACATGCACCTATTTTACAATTACCTAATTTTTCACAACCCTTTCATGTTGTTATTGATGCTAATAGTTCAGGGATAGCTACCATTTTAATGCAAAATGATCATCCCATTGCATTTGAGAGTAGGAAGCTTAAGCCCTCACAAAAGAATTATAGTACATATGATAAAGAATTGTTGGCGGTTGTGCATGCTTCAAATTTGGAAACACTATCTTATGGTCTATTAGGTCTTAATCAAAACCGATCAACAGGCTATTAAGCATTTATTAAATCAGCCCTTAATCTATGATTGCCATCTTAAATGGGCATCATTCATTCAAAATTTCCAACACATGATCTAATATGAGCTTGGTAAAGCTAATGTTGTAGCTGATGCTCTTAGCCAATTTCCTTCACATTCTATTGTTTTGCATAATATTTATGCCATCCAACTACATTCTTCTCATGAAATGGTTTCCACTTATGCATCTGACTTGTATTTTTCACCTGCATGGCATGACTTCAACACTGGTGCATCTTTATCTGATGAACATTATACATTTCATAATGGTTTTCTTTGTTTTCAACATAGATTATGCATAACCCAAGCTCTTAAAGATTTTGTCATCAAAGAAATGCATGAACCATCTTACGTGGGTCATAGAGGCATACAAAGCACCATTTCTGCCTACAAAGATTTCTTCTTTTGGCCACACATGGAAAAAGATATTGCACATTAAGTTTCTCAATGCATTGTATGTTAGTGTGTAAAACGCCATCATGGTAAACCATTTGGATTATTAATGCCACTTCCCATTCCGAACGAACCATGGAAAAAAATTTCTATGGATTTTATCATAGGTCTTCCCATCACTTCATCACATAATGATATAATTTGGACAATAGTTGATAGGTTTAGTAAATATGCATATTTCATTCCATGTAGAAAAACTTTGTCTGCACGTTAGGCTGCAAAATTATTAATTAAATGCATTTTCCCACATCATGGATTTCCCAAAGTAATGTTATCTGATCGTGATGTTAGATTTTGTAACCATTTTTGGGTTGCCTTATTTCAACATTTTGGTTCTAAAATAGATTTTAGCTCTACATTTCATCCCAAAAATAATGGAAAATTTGAGGCTACAAATAGTACTATTCTTGATTTATTGCATTGTTATTCATTAGATAGTCCCATTAACTGGGATGAAAAGTTGCCATTGCTTCAATTTGCTTACAATAACACCATACACACCACTACTGATCGTGCACCTTTTGAAATTGTTTATGGTAAAAAGCTTCCTACTCCCATGTCACTCACCCAAATTGACATTTCGATGGCTGATTCTATTGCTCAAGATCACATTTCTATACTTCATGATGTTCATGAGCACATTAGGAAAATTCAAGAGCAATACGCACGTAATATCAATACAAAATGATTAGCTAAGGACTTCGAGGAAAATGATCTTTTGTGGTTGTGTATCATTAAAAGACGTCTCAAAAATATTTTGCAGCATCCTAAAATTAAACTTGCACCGCACTATTATGGATCATTTCGCATTATACAAAAAAATAATAATTCATTTAGATTAGATATACCATCTCATTGGAATATACATAACTCTTTTCATATTAGTTTACTTAAACCATTTAAAGGAACTTTACCACTCACTCCACTTCTTGATGACCCTCCTTTGATTGAAGAACAATCTGAAATCTTGGTTCATGAGAAAATAATTGATCATGATGTCACTACTACACGCATAGGTACTCAATATCATCGATATTTAGTTAAGTACGAAAATCACTCTATTGAAGAATGTCAATGGATACATAAAACACAATTAACACCTCATTATGACCATTTAATTTTTGCATATCATACACAAACACATTAATGTAATTCCTCCATGGACATTTCCATGCATGTTTTTTTTTACATGGAACATGCTTATTTTCATTCAGTGATGGAACATGTGACTGGCCATCCATGTTTATTTTACTTTATCAACTGAGTTCAGTTGATTTTTCAACTAAGAGGCATGTTATAACTTATGGAATATGTTGAGAAATGCATTGTTGGAGTGTTAATTTATTAATTTATTAATTTATTAATTTATTAATTTATTAATTTATTAATTTATTAATTTATTAATTTATTAATTTATTAATTTATTAATTTATTAATGTGTTTTGGTGTTTTTGATATAGCAGCTAAAGGTTCGTGAGGGCGTGAAAGGCCGGACATCAATACTCAGACTTTAGGGCGGGCATCAGTAAATCCAATTTATAATTTAGTTTGTAAATAAACCCGCATAGAAGGTTCTATTGTTAAAAATAGTTAGAAAAGTAGTGGTTAGAATAAGGGTCTCTATAGACCGCAATTTCTGATATTAAAAGCAAAGGCTTTCTACAAAAGTCACCAACTTTTACTTTCACGCATGCTTTTGGAAGCCGCTCTCATGTAACCATTCTTTTCGACGTAATCAAAAATTCTTATAAATGCATGCACTATGTGGACTGTCCGAACAAAGTGCATGGGGGGAGATTGCACCCAATACTGCGTTCTATCTTGTCTATTGGCATGTCTATTTTTCTATGTGTGTTTTCTGCATTCGTAACCTCTATGTGTGTGTGAGAAAGATCCTGATAACATGAGCACCCTCTCCTAACTTGAGTGTCACCTTCATCTTCTTAACGGACTTCTTCTCGCACTTCTCAATGTCCCTAAAGTGGTACAATTTATCTTAGCCAAGGGCATGACATTAATCTTAGCCAAGGCCAACTTGATGCCAGGCATCGAGTTTGGAGGCCAAGTCGCATCAACTTGGCCCACAAACCGAATTCCTAGCATCGACTTGGCCCGCAACCCAATTCTTGGCATCGAGCTAGCCGACAAGGTCCTAGGCCCAAAAAGTCAATGCTTGGCATCGATTGGCCCAAAAAGTCGATGCATGCCATTGACTTTTCCTGCAATCTCGATGCCTAGCATCGTATTGCATCACTCTGAACTTGGACAAAAATTTGAATTCTTTCAAACAAAATATAGAAATTTCTAGGGTTTTAAAAAAGAATCTTTTTGGAAACTTTATTTACTAGGTAAATTTGGGTTACCTATGAGACATTTTTCCAGCACCCTTCTTCTCCATTGCTGACTTTTTTCTTTTTCTCTACTTTCTCTGCTCTTTTTCTCTCTGTGCTCTTTTGCTCTATCTCGACTCATGCATTTGGAAAATGAGACTTAACTCCTATCATATATTTATAGGCATTTGGCTGAGTTGAACCAAGAACTAACTTGATATAACTAAGTCAAACTAGGTGTAACTTGATGGCACAATTGGACTATAGAGTTGAAGCAAGAAGCAACCAATTTTAGCCAGATCAAACCTGGTTAGATCAAATTTGGTTATCCAAAAAGAGTGTTGGAAATTAGAAAAAAGATTCAAAGGAGAATTATGACTCAATCTTCTTTTCTCGTTCATGGCTCTTAATCCCATCGCTCTCATCATCTTCAGCACTTCTAGTTTTTTGTGAAACATAATATCAGTATCAATAATATACCTTTCTCCTTCAAATCCTTCCTTGAACAACTTCACATGTCTTCATGCAAAAGGAATTTTAAACAATGTGTTATTTAGCTCTTTCAAAACATAGTATTATTATCATTTATTTTATGTACTATACATGGACCAAACCATCACTTCATTAGCTTTTTTTGACTTCATATTTCATATTAGAAGAATATTATACACAATCATCCAATCGCCCACTTCAATTTTCCTTGCCCTTAGTTGATGGGTATTTATCAAAGTAAATATTTTTCTTCAAATGAGATGATTTCAATTTCTCAATTCTAACATGCAAGTGATCTTGATAAGTTGTTGTAATCTTAAAGAGAACATTTAGTCATGAGTGAAATTAGCTTTCCATGGAGTTAGAAAACCAAGAAAGTACATCCATTCAATTGGAAAGATCAAATTTTGACAATACATTAACTCAACTCGCAAAAACCCCATAGTACATGTGCAAGTCATATAATTAGCTTACAAAGAAAAAGGTAGAAAGTTGAGACATTGTTTAATTTTTAGCAATCAATGAATACCCTCTTTCAAATTTCCCATTTTGCTTCATGATTATATGGAGTGGTTAATGCTAATCGGAAATTCTTAATAGCTAAACCTACAAAACAGATGTTCAAGTAAAAACTTACCTACATTTCTAGTTGATTCGGTACACAAGGATGTGGCCCCTGCATGATTGGTCACATGGAAGCGGATTGTATCACATGTTATTAACACCTTATGGCATTGTAATAAACTCAACTACCAACTTATAATAAATGATTGAAGGATAGGTAGGAAATAAACCATGAAAGAAAATTAGAAAAAATATTCAAAGAAGATTGAGTCATAGTTTTCCTTTGAATCTTCTATCTATTTGTGTTCTAGCCCGGTTGTCAAATGCTATACATACTTGATCACACATAAAAGGAGTTATCTGATATCGAAATGTGTTTTGGAGGTTGCCCATCTTGTTTTCAATTTTACATTGATGGATTGTATATTGTTTTCAAAGATTGATGGATTGTACATTGATGGATTGCCTATCATGTAGCTCTTCTCCAATTTTCAATGAGCAATCAAATTGTACCTCTTAATAATCCTTGATTGTGAAATAAAGTCAAATTTTTTGTTCCATTTAGATGGTGAAAGGCAAGATATATACCTTGTTTCTCCAATGCAAATGATTGAGGATAACATGTCAGTAATACATGTTTCTTTTGAATATTACTTTAGTCAAGGGATCCAATGTTTAGAGCTGCATTTGAAATTGCGATGGGCATGGTGAATTGCAGAATACATAAGGTTCATCAAGGGCTTATCAATAGAGATCTCATTTTTTATCCATATCAGGGAGTCGTGACCAAAGGGTCTACTGGTCGGCATGCAATGAGTTGGATGATGAACTATTATAGTTTGCATTGTGAAGTTATGCCTACAACTGGAAGGTTACATTTGTCAAATAACTTTACTCGTCGAGAAGTATCTCAAGTCTATAAAGAAGAGATGGAAAGTAAAAATGAGAAGTATGTCTTGTATTGAAATTTTACTCTATTATGGAAAGACGAGTTTAACTATGTGAATATTCCTCGTAAAGTTAGAATGGGTGAATGCTCAATTTGTGCCACTTTGAAAAACATGGCAAAGGGGGCCACAACAACATAGGAAAAAGATCATTTTCAAAGTCTTCTAAAGAAACATCATGAGAGTCAAGCTTTAGAAAGAAAGAAAGCAATTCATCATCAAAGTAAAGCACTCAGAAATCCAGAGCATTATATGTGTGTTGATTGATGGTATGGATCAAAAGAAAACATGACTACCCCATTTTGCTCACATTCCTAAGGACACTGGAGATGAAGTCATTGTGCAAATGCATTTGGTTGGTGCTTTGGTATACAATGGGACCGTAAAGTCGAAGGTTTTCTTCACATATCCTAATGTGCATAATGATCTAAACCTTATGGTTACTACGATTCATAAATTTTTGCAATCATGGAAGGGTCTTTTGCCACCAAATCTGTATTTGTAGCTTGATAATACTGCAAGAGAGAATAAAAATTCTATAGTCTTTGGATATTTATGCATGCTTGTTGATAGACAAGTGTTTCAAAAGGTTAAGGTAAAATTCCTTTTGGTTGGACACACTCATGATCACAATGATCAAATGTTCAGTACGTTCTCTAAGAGGTTGGCACGCCATAATGCTTTTACTCTTCCAATATTATCTGTGTTGAATTCTGAAGCATATAATCCAACCATGAAGTTCAACACCTTATGATTTGTATTTTACACAAATTTAGGACTTTAAGTAGTTTTTCTTAGCAGGTATTGATAACAGTACTAAGGTTTTGGCTCCATTTCACAACATTAGTTTCAACCACGTATTCTTGATGAGGAGGCTTAATGACATTACTCTTTTATTCACAAAGCAATATTCATGTTCTCCAAGGTGGGAGCCTAAAGATGGATGCAGATTCTTATTGCATGTGCCTAATTTGTCTGTGGATGGTGCAGAAAAATCACCATGTGAAGATAAAAGCAATATGGAAAGATGTGGAAATGTGGTTGAGCAAAATAAAAGCTGGATGCATGTACTTATTGAGAAGAAAAGACATATTGAGCATGTAAAAAAATATGCTAGATATCAAGATGTATCTTGGTGGGATGATTTTTTTAACCATGAAGAAGAGATTATAAAGAATACCATTGTAGGCCATTGGCCAACTAATATTCCATTCACATGGATTTCAGCACCCAAAGATGAATGAATGTGGACCAAGCATGTAATGCAAATCCACTTGTATTTAGATTGTGCATGGGAACTCCAAATTTAGGACTTTGAAACACTATCTGGAAACCTTTTTTCTATATTTTGTGGTCCTATGATCTCTACCATGAGAGTCAAGTTAAATGTGCTCCAAGGCTCATCATTAATCCTCAATCCTCTTTGATGTATGAAACCCCTCTAAAAATGATTTTGGAACAAGCACTAAGGGATTGAGATCATCAAAGATCTATTGTACCTACGTTTCTAGCGGCTTCAACTATGTGGATACAATATCTTGGATTTTTATTTAGACTCTTTACCTCTATGACCTTGCTCTTGATAAGGCACTATGAGCATTTTAGTAGTGGCACCTATGTACACCTTTAATTTGTAATTATGAGGGAATTAGACATGTCATGCTTCTAGTGAAAATAAGCAATATACCATATACATGTCACATAATCCTAGCTGGGGATGGTTGAATGATACCTTAAGAGAGAGGATTAGGAAGTAATCCTCATCCATGGCTTTTGGGGCTAGTGGTTAGCCCATCATACTAGGAGGTTGTGATTTCAATTCCCAACATTGATATCCGAGCCTAGTTGAGGAACTTGGGCTAGATAGAGGTAAGGCCCCTCATTTGGTGGGAATGTGGAAAAAGCACTTGCCCTTGGTGAGTGTTAAACTGGCCTTAGATGAAGGTGCATAGGCATTTGGGCACCCATAGAGGGTGTGATAGGTCCAAACTTGGTCCAAGCACTAGAGTTTGAGTTGGTGGAAGAACTCATGCATGGAAAGTAGGTTCAAGAGAGTTAGAAGGGTCCACAAATGAGCATTGAGGGCAATGCTTAGTCTACAGGGAAAGGAATGTCACATAATCCTAGTAGGGGATGGTTGAATCATACCTTAAGAGAGAGGATAAGGAAGTAGTCCTCATCCATGGCTTTTGGGGCTAGAGGTTAGCCCATCATACTCCTAGCTAGGAGTTTGTCAGTTCAATGCCCAAGATTGGTATAAAAACCTAGTTGAGGAACTTGGCCAAGATGGAGGTAAGCCGCCTCATTTGGTGGGAACTTTGAAAAAGTGCTTGCCCTTGGTGAGTGTGAAACTCACCTTAGATGAAGGGCATAGGCATTTGGGCACCCACAAAATAGGTTTTAATATTGTCCAAGTGCTAGATTTTGAGGCTCATGGGAGCGCTCATGCATGGAAAGTGAGTCAAGACAGTCAAAAGGGGCCATAAGTGGGATTGAGGACAATGCTCACTCTAAGGGGAAAGGAATGTCACATAATCCTAGTAGGGGATGGTTGAAGCGTACCTTAAGAAAGAGGATTAGGAAGTAATCCTCTTCCATGGCTTTTGAGGCTAGTGTTTATTTCATCATACTCCTAGCTAGGAGGTTGTGACTTCAATTCCCAACATTGGTATCAAAGCCTAGTTGAGGAAGTTGGCCTAGATGGAGGTAAGATGCCTCATTTGGTGGGCACTTGGAAAATGTGCTTGCCCTTGGTGAGTGTGAAACTGGCCTTAGATAATGGTGCATGGACATTTGGGCACCCACAAAGGGTGGGATATGTCCAAATCTAGTCCAAACGCTAGAGCTTGAGGTTGGTGGAAGCACTCATGCATGGAAAGTGGATCCAAGATAGTCAAAATGATCCACAAGTGGGCATTGAGGGCAATGCTAAGTCGAAGGGGAAAGGAATATCACATAATCCTAGTAGGGGATGGTTGAGCCATTCCTTAAGAGAGAGGATTACGAAGTAATCCTCATCCATGGCTTTTGGGGCTAGTGGTTAGCACATCATAATCCTAGCTAGAAGTTTGTGAGTTTGATTCCCAACATTGGTATCAGAGCCTAATTGAGGAAATTGGGCTAGATGAAGGTAAGGCACCTCATTTGCTGGGCACTTTGAAAAAGCACTTGCCCTTGGCGAGTGAGAAACTAGCCTTAGATGAAGGTGCATGGGCATTTGGGCAGCCATAAAGGGTGGGATAGGTCTGAATTTGGTCCAAGCACTAGAGCTTGAGGTTCGTGGAAGCACTCATGCATGGAAAGTGGGTCTTAGAGAGTCAGAAGTCCACAAGTGAGCATTGAGGGCAATGCTAAGTCTAAGTGGAAAGGAATGTCATGTAATCCTAGCACACGATGGTTGTGAGTTCAATTCCCAACATTGGTATCAGAGCCTAGTTGAGGAACTGTTGTGAGTTCAATTCCCAACATTGGTATCAGAGCCTAGTTGAGGAACTTGGGCTAGATGGAGGTAAGGTGCCTCATTTGGTGGGCACTTGGAAAAAGCGCTTACCCTTGGCGAGTGTGAAATTATCCCTAGATGAAGGTGCATGGGCATTTGGGCACCCATAGAGGGTGGGATAGGTCCAAATTTGGTCCAAGCACTAGAGTTTGAGGCTAATGGAAGCTCTCATGCATGGAAAGTGGATCAAAGAGAGTCAAAAGGGTCCACTAGTGAGCATTGAGGGCAATGCTCAGTCTAAGGGGAAAGGAATGTCATGTAATCCTAGTAGGGGATGGTTGAACCATTCCTTAAGAGAGAGGATTAGGAAGTAATCCTCATCCATGGCTTTTGGGGCTAGTGGTTAGCCCATCATACTCCTAGCTAGGAGGTTGTGAGTTCAATTCCCAATATTCGTATGAGAGCCTAGTTGAGGAACTTGGGCTAGATGGAGGTAAGGCACCTCATTTGGTGGGCACTTTGAAAAAGTGCTTGCCCTTGGTGAGTGTGAAACTGGCCTTAGGTGAAGATACATGGGCATTTGGGCACCCACAAAGGGTGGGAGAGTTTTGAATATGGTCCAAGTGCTAGAGTTTGAGGTTGGTGGAAGTTCTCATGCATGGAAAGTGGGTCCAAGAGAGTCAAAAGGGTCCACAAGTGAGCACCGAGGGCAATGCTCAGTCTAAGGGGAAAGGAATGTCACATAATCCTAGCAAGGGATGGTTGAACCATACCTTAAGAGAGAGGATTAGGATGTAATCCTCATCCATGGCTTTTGGGTCTAGTGGTTAGCCCATCAAGGTCCTAGCTAGGAGGTTGTGAATTCAATTCCCAACATTGGAATCAGAGCCTAGTTGAGGTAGTTGGCCTAGATGGAGGTAAGGCACCTCATTTGGTGCGCACTTGGAAAATGTGCTTGCCCTTGGTGAGGGTAAAGTTGTCCTATGATGAAGGTGCATGGGCATTTGGGCACCCATAGAGGGTGGGATAGGTCCAAGTTTGCTCCAAGTGCTAGAGCTTGGTGGAAGCACTCATGCATGGAAATTGGGTCCAAGAGAGTTAGAAGGGTCCACAAGTGAGCATTGAGGGCAACACTCAGTCTAAGGGGAAAGGAATGTCACATAATCCTATCAAGGGATGGTTGAACCATACCTCAAGAGAGAGGATTATGAAGTAATCCTCATCCATGTTTGAGGCTAGTGGTTAGCCCATAATACTCATACCTAGGAGATTGTGAGTTCAATTCCCAACATTGGTATTAGAGCCTAGTTGAGGAACTTGGGCTAGATGGAGGTAAGGTGGCTCATTTGGCGAGAACTTGGAAAAAGCGCTTATCCTCAGTGAGTGTGAAACTGGCCTTTGATGAAGGTGCATGGGCATTTGGGCACCCAGGGTGGGTGGGATAGGTCTGAATTCAGTCCAAGCACTAGAGTTTGAAGCTGATGGAAGCATTCATGCATGGAAAGTGGGTTCAAGTGAGTCAAAAGGGTCGACAAGTGAGCACTAAGGGCAATGCTTAGTCTAAGGGGAAAGGAATGTCACATAATCCTAGCACGGGATGGTTGAACCATACCTTAAGGGAGAGGATTCTCTCTCTCTCTCTCATTCTATCTCTCATTCCAACATTATCTTGCTTTCTTTTTCTCACTCATTTTCACACGGTATGCTAAAAATAGACCATTGCAATTGTTAGAAAAGAGTGGCCATATGCTAAATATGTGAGAAGGTTAGAAGGGAGAGGAAAAGAGAGAAGATTTAGGAGGGAAAGATAAGAAAAGGAAAGAAAAAAGGCGGGGGGGGGGGGGGGGGGGGGGGGGGGAGGTCCACGAGAAAAGAGAGGCAAGGAGGAAAAAAAGAGAAGCATGTGCATGTGATGTATGTCCTCTATGAAAAGCTTGTAGTACGAGGCTTCCATGAAATACAACCAAAGGGACAAGAAAAGAAGAAATGAAGGGGTTCAAAGAAGGGTGAAGATGGGAAATGAGTAAGAAAAGGTATGTCATCCTTTCAAAGAATAAAAAAACTCATATATGTACATTTTTTACAAGTTATGGGTGCGCATAGTGTCAATGCTTCATTAAAACCTTATATTTTGTGTATCTTTCATGGGGCAAAAAAACTTCAAGTATGTTTCTATCAAGTGCATAGTATCTATTCTACCTCGTGTGGAATACCTAAGCTAAAATAGCTTCTACAATCTTGTTATCTAAGATATGGTTGTGAGATTCTTTAAACTTTCCTTTTAATAAGATGACATGGAAGACTTGATGCATTTGACTACCTTCTCGAAGGTAAAGGTGGTAAGCCATCTTTTCTATCAATGTAAGCATTGCGGATGAACTAAAATGCCTAGAATATAACCTAGGGTAATGATTTATTCACATGGTTTCAAATATTTCTTGTGCCTTAAGGACTAATTCTTGTCCTATTTCGAATTTATGTAACTTCTCTAAGGATCAATTATAGAGGCATGATCTTTATCTCAAGCTTTCCAAATGTTACTCTTAGCTTGTCTTAGCATATTATCCATGCCCTCCAAGAACTCCTTGCACTTGCTCATGTTGCAACCATACTACATAAGGAGCTCTCAACTAAAACCCATATATTAACATGAATGGATCATATCCCATGCAAGAGTGCTTTTCACCACTGTATGTAAACTTAACAATAGGTAGGTACTCTTCCTAGTTAGCTTGCTTTTTTGTAATATACGATCATAGCATATCCTCTAAGGTTTTGGTTAAAACTTTTTGTTTGCGCATACATTCGATAATGCTTGGCCATAAGTAAGCTAAGTTTTGTGTTCAAAATTTTGAAGAAGCCTCTCCAAAAGTGACTCTTAAAATTTTAATCTCTATACAAAATTATATATGAAGGGATATCATAGGACCATTAAATATTTTCTACAAAAAGCCTAGTCAATTCTATGGTTTCTACTATAATAGTTCCATGGAGATACTTTCCCACTTGCCCTTAGCAATTCCATGGGAATAGTTTCCCACTTTTCATAATGAGCATCTAGTGAGTGAACTAAACTTGCCATCTTCAACATTTTAGCTTCATTGAATTGGAATTTTTTATATCTTAGTACATAGTCTTGGACATCTTGATTCTCATTAAAGTCTAGAGCTAATAAAAATATTTTTCAAGAAGGTCATAGGCCTTTTTAATGCCTAGGTGTCTTGCACTTCTTTTGCACAAAAATATCCTTTTATTACTTAATAAAAAATGCCCAAAAGGTTACAATCCCAAATAAGAATCATGAAAAGTTTACAAGGGGGACAAATCACCCCACATACCCACCCCATATTGCTACATATCTAGCTCTTAGAGGAGGAAATGTGGGGGGATCCAAGTAGGCAGTCTGTAGCTCCAACGGATTGTATCATCCTGAACAATAAAGAAGGGGCCTTTCTTCCAGAGCCAAAGAAAGGCATGCCGCTAACAAGTCATACCATCAGAGTCTCCCTGACAACGGTCCAACTACCCCCACAAAGTGTGGATCAGCTCAAGCCGGAAGTTCCAAACAATCTCAGCCAGAGGAATCGTATGTCGAATGAAGATGTGGTCGCATCTAGCTCTCCATATAAACCACATGTTAAGGTTGCTGATCAACTCCCGATAAGGATCATCCACACTACTCCAAGCAAAAATGCCACCTTTTTATGTAAATTCCAAATCATTATCATTTGTAAAAGAGAAAAGGAAAAGGCCCAAAAGCCACGAGTTATAGGTCGTTGATATTGATGATTGAGAAATCAAATCATTACACCTAAAAGCAAGTGGTCAAAATTTGATTTCCCTTTTCCTAGTTCATAGGAAGATGATTCTCCATCACAACTACATACCCTGCGAGATTTCGAATTCAAATGTAGGTAGTTTGAGTTGTGGGAAGCTACCCAAGAGTCCATATAATGACTCATAACTTTGTGCCATATGACTTGATGATAATTGAAGCAATGCATACACATTGGTGATCATCTTGGTTCTTCTTCACTACTCTCTGTTCCTTCTTCCTCAAACTCATTCATCTTGCAGAGCTTTGATCTCTCTCTAGAGAGGTCCAAATTGAGTGAATGAGAAATCATTAAAAAGATAATACTTTCTAGTTTATGTATATACAAGTCATTTGATTCTCTAAATTTAGAGAAATCTTTAGTTGAAGGCCTCGGGTTCATTTTTTGCACAACCCTGAAAAGTCAGAGGTACACCGAATCACTCTTAAGCACAATTCTCCTTCATTGGTTAGAAGTTAGGGATTTTATGCATTATAGCAAGATAACCCTATGAGTGACATTCCCCTAAAAGGAATGTTTCCAATTTCCACTATGTTGGCTTCTCTGAGTGTTTGAATTGGAAGAATTCATCCCTAAATAGAAGGTTTTGTGAGCTAGTCAAAGTGCAACTCTATCTATTTTGTACCAATTGATTCTCATTGATGTTCTAAGGTGCCAATTGATTTTTATTTCACTAATTGCAAGCGCACAAGGTCTATTTGATACACTCAAAGAGCTAGGGTAGGTCTTGTATTGGTTTGCTAGAACACCTTCATCACTTGGAAACTCAAGTTTTCACCTTCTCCAAGCTTCTCCAACTTCTTTCTCTTGCCAATCTCAAAGAAAAGAGTCCCATCCTATGTAATGCCTCGAGTAGTAATCAGGACCTTTATCTGAGTGAAGCCCCCTAGCCAAGCCGTCTGATGTGAAAGACTAGGGTGAGTCCCCTAGTCCCTCAAAATAGCAACCTCAACATCCCTAATCACCTAAGGTGCACCGTGCATACTCATACATCTATCCTACTATCTCGCTTCAGGGAGACACCTAAAACTGATCAACAATTGGCCAAACTGTGTTTAGGACCCCTATCAAACTCCCCTTAGGAAACATGAGGGTGGGACCCAATCATGAACCCCCTCTGTATGCAAATGAGGGGATTCTAGGTAATAGGTTGACGAAGCTACTCCCCAACACATGAGGGAAAAACTTGAACAAGACTAGGCCATAAGTGCTCCCCAGAGTGCAAGCTACTATGAGAAAAATGATCCTCACTCTACCATGAGAAGAACATTTGCCTCATCTCAGCAAAAAACTATCTGATCTCAAGATGCCAAGATCCACAAGTGGAAAGAGCAAAGAAGTCTAACTACCAATGAGAAAATCCTTCCAAAGCTTAGGGCTACGAAGAAGACCACAAACAACAAACTTGTCGAGCAAGGCACTACTCTGACAGGTAGGGTCAATGATCTCAAGCCACTGCACTCCACAAGAAGGGTGATGACCTGCCAATGACCTTAGCCTAAGTGAGGTTGCCATCCCTACTATCCCATAAAAAATTACTTATTAGCTGCTAAATCTGGCTAATATAAGAACTCACAAAGATCCAACAGGAGGTGACATATGATGACATAGTCAAAAGAATTTCGTTAGCCACCACAACCCTCCCACCCAAGGAAAAACAAGGAGTGTTCCAATGCAATAACTTTATCTTTATGGTCAAGAGCAGAGGAGATATCTATTGCTCAAATGAAAGATCAAGATTATATAAGAGGCAATCAAGATTGCAGTTTCAGTACTTCTTCTACTCAAGGGGAGCTCTTCCTTAGAGAAGTATACCCTATGATATGTTTTTGTGCAGCTATACTACTTGACAGTAAAGATACAAAGATGAAAAAGTTGCAAGTACATAGGTAAGAAAAAACTGATTTCTTAAGACTAATAATAGTTGCCATAAATAAAAAATAGTTGAATGACATTACAAATGGGCTAGTAGACACTCTAGAAACTAGAAGTTGACTACACAAACATCAACAAAAAGAAGTATATTCAACAATAAGTAATATGCAAGATAAATGTAACACACTCCAACTAAGACATACTAGCCAAGACTACTCAATACTCTATCATGCTAGCTCCCACACAAATTACAAGCCAACACCCTGTATAGTCACCATAGAGTGGCCTCGCATAGAGTGGGCAAGTTGCAACAAAGTGTAGAGAGCAGCCAAGAGATATTCAACTAGCACACAACAAACATCTGACTTGAATAGAGATAAAAAAGTAGAATACATCACACAAAGATGTTCCTCGGAGATATATATCAAAATGAGTGCAAAGCCTCTTCTTATATAGGATCTAGAGGCCAAGAGGAATGGCCTTGCCAAATCCAAGCCTTTACTATTGCACGCGACAAACTGAGAATTGATGGAGGAGTGGGCTAATTTTGGCATTGGTAGGCAACCACCCTTAAGTCCAATTAGATTCTCTGACACTGCCAAAGACTTGGGGCAGCCTTCCTTGAATTAATTCACACTTTAACCTAATTTTTGCTTGATTAGGATGAATGTTCACCCATGTGCGAACACACTTGCCTTTGGGAGCCATGAAGTTTCCCTTGTGCAATGAGGTAGGGGCCCTCCCACTTGAACTATAATGAGGTAGAGAGGTGGAGGCCTCACCCTAGATGACTCATGGACGTAAAAAGTTAGAGGCCTTGCCCTCGAGTGAGGGATGTCACCTTGGTAGTAAATATGATAGAGGTTGCCTTGGAGAGGGTAGATCATGTGCGCCAATCGAAGGAATGTGTGAAGTCACGTGGGTGGGTAGTCAGTCGCCCAAGATAATGCTTATGTCTACCTATAGAAGTCACCTTGAGAATATATGTAAAAGCAAGAGAGATGGTACGATCACCCTTGAAATCATGCTTACCAAGAAAGTCACCTTTCTAGGAGGTGGTGGGTTGCCCTTATAGGATGTAGTGTCCTTTAGGTGAGTGGTCCAACAGGTGTCCATTTAAGGAGTGTCACAATGGTAAAGGCCTCACCCTCATGGGTGGATGGGAGGCATGGAGGCCCAATGTGATCAAAGAGGTTGAGAAGGCACCCACCTCATACTTTTCATGAGTACTATCTAGAATAGGGCCTCCATCTCGCCCAAGATATCACATGCCCTCTCTCATGGTGCCTCAAGAAAATTGGCTTTTCTTTAGTAATGCCTCAATTGGTTGTCCTTTCTGGTTTCAAATCTCTAGCTTCATTCTTGGTTGACTCAATTCTTTGGCTTCTTTCAATATTCCTTGGGACTTCCTTTGAACACTTAGGAATCCTTTGAATCATTCCATACTTGGGACTCCTTTGCATCATTCCATACTTGGGACCCCAAGGCTAGGGTCGCCCAAGTGTGACCCCCTTGTCCCTTAAGGATGAGGGGTCACCCAAGGTGACCCCCTTGGCCCATAAGGGCACGAGGTTGCCCAAGGGTGATCCCCTTGGCCCCTAAGGGTGAGGGCTCACCCAAGGGTGATCCCCTTGGCCCCTAAGAGCAAGGGCTAACCCAATGGGTGCCCCCCAAGCCCTCTAGGGTGAGAGGTTGACCAAGGGTGGCCCCAAGTGTTTAGGGCCAAGGGCCCCAATATGGAGCCTTCCACAGCCCAAAGTACCCAAAATAAATTGCCAATATATCCCAGCATATGCTTGAAAACAATTGCTAATATGTCCCATAGAAATTCCAAGACAATGCTTGAAGAAATGCCCAAGGAAGATACTCCAAACATGGCCCAAGGGTTCCTGAAATAGCTTCCAAAGCTAACAAATTTACATGAAAATTCAGCTTTTGGTCCTGAGGTCAAAAGCAAAACCAAGGCCTAGCTTTTTTGAGCACTATTTTCCGAAGAACGTATTATCTTTTGTTATGCTAGAGGCCCCCACATCAAGTCTTTGCACCATCTCGATGCAACTTCTCCTGTATCTGTTTATTCAAACAAAATGATCTACATAAATGAAATTAATCAAACTATGGTATACATAGTGAGTGAATTGTTTTTTTCTTGATTCAAATAAAATTAGACTCTACCATGGAAATGTTACCTAAGGGCTTCTTCTCCTCATCCAATTCTTCCAGTTGCTGCATGACACCATAAAATATCTTTTTCTTAGCTGTCGAGTGTCTACCATAGGTCCTCTTCTTTACTTCTCTATGTTGTACTTATCTTGTCATGTCATTGAATATATGTAGAGCCATAATGTTCTTCTTCTTGGTTTGATATGATGGTCTTGCTTCTATCTTTGTCTTTCCCTTACTCTTTATAGTAGTAAATGTACCTTGCAAGTAATGCTCTATACTCCAATAAGATCTTGTAGCTTCACAATGCTTTTTTTAATTTTCTTCCATGTCCTAGATTTCCTGTAATCCACAATTAAACTTACCTTTTGTTATGTGATATCCTAAAGTAAAGGAGGTGAGAATCCTCCATTACTTTGAGTACTATATGGGCTCTCACATGAGTGCCAAGTGGCACTCATGTGGGGAGCCATCTAGTCTCACTAAGATGGAAGTTAAAGGAGACAGTCAAATGCATGGTTGGGTAGTTATTTTGAGTACTAATTCTCCATGTCAATGAGTCTCACCTTCAAGATGATGACCTTGATCCTCATGACTATGACTGAGCAAAAGTAAGGAGCTTCATTGGGATTGTTCTACCATTGGCATCAGAGCCAGAAGAGGACCACGCGATGGCCTTAGGTGGAGATAGATGGGCACATGCACATCAAAACAAGCAAATTACACTCAAGTCAAAGGTCCGATCACACAGAACCTTCCAACTGCACGCGAGGGAGGCTACTACCACCTCCTCACTCCACTCCTCCTCCTCGGTGAAGGGAACAAGGAGAGACAAGTCCTCTTATACCCGGATTCTTGGGAAATGAGCACAAATATGTGATAATTTCTCCCTATCTCAGACGTCTTCACAGCTAGAGTTTCATTGAGTCCTTTGGAAGGAGGCAAAGGCTGGTCAATTTCTGACTTTTTCTCTTGCCTTTCGAGAGGAAAAGGGAGAAATGTTAGAGCTTTTCTTGGGGAATCAATATACACACATGCTTCTTGGAATGTTGAGAGGGAGATTGGGCAAGAATGTTAGGTGACAGACCTTTGGAACACCCTCTTTGAAGTTCCCAAAGTTTCCCTTTCATTAAGATTTGCATTTTGCCTTCCCACACCAACATGCCGATCTTCTCCGAGCCATAGCTTAGCATTCCGATATCTGAACAAAGGAATCCTTATCACGATTCAAAGCTCGATTCCTAAGATTTTTTAAACATCAAATATCATTGGATTTGGAGAAGTTTTGGTGTATTGAAACCCCTCTGTAGCACTTTAGAAGATATTAAGCGATCAATTCGAAGACTAATTTTTTATTGTTTGGCAGCCAAATTGACTTATATCACCTGGATTGACATCATAGCTTTCATGTGCAGGTGCTAGACCACATATATTTGACTGGAAAGGAGCAAAAGTGAATCAAGTTTTCTCAGTTTTGGTGTTTTGAGCTATTTCCACTTGATTTTGCCATCATTTTCTTTAGTTTTGGGTGCTAAGACCCCTCTCAAACCAAGTGGACATTTGGAATTTTCATTTGAGCTTGGAAAGGAATGCAAATTAGAGCCTAAACACTTGGAAGATCACTTCAAACTAGCTTTGGAAGACTTCAATTATATCAAGGAATCGTTCTAGTGCTATTATTCTCTCTTTCTTGCTTTATAAAATTTACTTCCATTTATTTTAAATACTCTAGTTAGTAAACAGGGGGAATAAATATGGAAGCTAAGGGAAAACAAGCTTAAGAGCTTCTCCACTTAGGGAGCAACAATTAGAGGCTCTGGACCATAGAATGGAAGAGCTAAATCAAGAACAAAAAGGTACAACAAAAGGTCGAGCAAGAAAAGGAATATTCTGATGTAGAGCTTAATGATGAGTTTGCGTCATACAAGCAATTCATGGATCTGAAAGAACAAACCCTTAGATTAGAGATGGGAATTGGTAGCATGACCTCTCTAATAGAACAACTTAATACTTAGATGATCTCACTAGAGACTTAGTTTACCTCTTTCCTATCTAGGAAGGAAAGAGAGATTCCTACTCTTCCTATATTAGAGACGGATAGGAAAGATGTTCCCTTTCCTTGCAAACATAAAGGAGAGAATTATAGAGAGACTTCCCTCTTGAAAGACCTCAAGCTACCAACCTTTATAGGCGAATACCATGAGAGGAATAAGGATGTGGTCTACACTTTCTTGCAGAAGTGAAATGACCCGCATCAATTAAAGGGCACCCCACCTAAGTATCATGTGTTAAAAGCAAGTCTCTCACTTGGCCCACGTGCTTATAAGTGGTGGATGAGTCTCAAGGAGGCAAATTCCATCCCTACAGACTGGACTGAGTTTGAAACTCTTTTCTTGAAAGATTTTCTTCCTGAGAATGAGGAAGAGAGAAGTTGGGATGAGTGGGATATGATTAGACAGAGAGGTAGGCATTTCTTTGTCTACTTATTCCACTATAGGGAGATCATGCTGAAGGTTAAGGGCTATATGACTTTCAAAATACTAGAAGGTTTTTTAGGGGCTTAGACAAAGCCATTAAGAGAGAGGTAAGAAGAAACACACCTAAGAATTTTGAGGAGGCAATCAAATATGCTCAGATCCATGAGGACCATAACCACCCTTAGTACATTCTTATGGAGACGGATTAACCACTCAAACCTCTTAGTACAACCAAGTTCAAGAAGAAAGTAACCATGGAGAAAAAAAAGTTTTTATAAAGAAACAAAGATCACAAGGGCTCAAGTTACCCATTGAGAAATATGAGAGGGCCACGAGGGAAAACGTGTGTTGTAGGTGTCTATCTCCTAGCCATGCACAATGGAACTATCCACTTAGGAAGGGGGAAGAAAAGAAGGGAGGACTAGGGACTATTACGTCCTTTGATAAAGGCAAGAAAGTGGTCCACCTAGTGCAGACACTTCCTATACATGGTAGCTCTAGCTGCAAGGAGTGGAAGTGATGCACGAGGACCTGGAGCACACATGTTATTTGACAAATTCATTGTGGTCACCTTAGTTTGGACCACATGACCTAGTTAAACTTCATGGTAGTGTGTATGGGACCACGATGAGAGTCATGATAGATTACTTTGCCACACATAAATTTGTAAACTATGCTCTGGTCAAGAGGATAAAGATTCCCCAATAGCTAAGTGCACATAACTACATAGTATCTATGATGCAAGGGGAAGATAAGAGGATATGGGATACTATGGTATCTGATTTGGACGTACAAATATAAGGATACACTGACACTTTTGACTTACAAATCATGTATATGGAGAGGAAAAACTTTATTTTAGAAAGAGAGTGGCTATGAGGGTTGGGAGACACATTTAAACATAGTTAACTAAACAACACTCTCAAATTTATAAAGAATGGAAGTAAATTTTTATTCAAGGAGAGAGAGAGAGAGAGATGTACCTAGTGCATCTCTCATCTCATCTTTAGAGCTGCATAGTCTTTGTCATTTTCAGCATGTATAAACCAAGAGCTCCTTGTGTAGTAGGATTGCAACATGAAAAAGTTTAAGTTCCAAAGGACTTCTTGGAAGAGATGAACGATATGGTTAGGCTTGCTAAGGAAAGCATTAGGAGAGCTCAGGATAGAGCTAGAGCCTATGTTGTCCCTCAAAGGAGACATATCAACTTTGAGGTAGGAGAGAAAGTCTATCTTTGATTTCCATCTAGATATGAAACTGTGAAGATGGGACCTTGTCCAAAATTATCTCCTAGCTATCGTGGACCATGCCCAATACCAAAGAGAATAGGAAAGATGGATTCCTAGTTCCAACTTCCAAAGAATAGCCAAATCCATCCAGTATTTCATGTCAGTCGACTTAAGAAAAGGTTGGGTGAATCTCATAACATCATTAAAGATAGTGAGGTAGTAGAGTCTATTTCTTTTCAATTTTTTCCACATGAGCGTGCCATCATAGTATGCACTCAAGAGAAATGGAGTAGAATTCACTTATTTAAAGAGTGCCTAGTAGAGTGGAAAGATAGTTCAATAGTGCCACATAGGAGCAGGTTAGCACCCTTCAAAGATAGTTTCCTAATTTTAGATTGTCTTCTCAAAAGTCTTCTTAAGGGGAAGGATACGGGGAAACAACACATAGATATGACCATATAAATTAGATACATGGGTTTTAGTGGGAGCATTTGGCCTATATTCTTTAAACTTCCATTGAGCCTTCCAATACCATTTTTGAGGAAAACAAATGGACTTAAGGGGAAGGAAATGTTATGTGAGAGCTTAGAGTAAAGGAGGTGAGAACCCTCCCTTACTAGATTACTATATGGGCTCTCACACGAGTGCCAAGTGGCACTCATGTGGAGAGATGCCTAGTCTCATTAAGATGGAAGTTAGAGGACATAGTCAAATGATTCATCGGGATTGTTCTATCACCTTTGGGTTATACTGACGTGGTACCATAACCATTTTTTTTAGTGGATTGATCAAGTGATGTTTTTTATCCTCTTCAAGATGCATGTCCTACATAACTTCTTCTTCTTTACACAAATCTTCATTAATAGGAACAAGAGTAATACTTATCTCATGCTCTATGATCAGCTCCTTGGTCCATTCTAAGGAAATTTCTAGAAATAGAACATCTTGTGGTATCATTGAATCATAGGGTGTGGCTTGAAGTTCCTTGAAACATTCCACATATTTTAGCACATCGTCCAATAAACTATTGAATTTGATATGTTCACCTCAAGAAAGCAGTGTCGTGATGAGTTTTGGAAAAATTTGACCACCATGGTCAAGTGTCCCAATTGAAGGTCTTTGCCTCCTTGGAGATGCCTGCAAAAAATGAGCTTGTCCACGTTGGTCCATAGGCGTCATTTCAACAGAGAAAATCGACCCATTTTGGCCTAGTGAAGGCTCCTTGCCTACTTGCAAAAAATGAGCTTGTCCACCTTGCTCCAAAGGAGGTCATTTTAGCAAAGAAAATTGGCCCATTTTGGCCAAGGTAAGGCTCCTTGCCTACTTGCCTTGTATCTGCTAGGTGCCTACCTTGTGGTGACCCATCATAAAAATCACCAAAATTTAGGCACCTCATTTCTTGAGATGTGCCAACTTTTATTCGGCCATGTTTATCGTCCATCAAAATTGGTCGCCCAAAATTTCATTTTGACCATCAAAAATCAGGAACCTAAATTGGCCACCTTGGTTACTTGTGAATTCTCACCCACTTGGGGCAGCCTAGAAAATGTGCCCAACTTAGGCCACATGAGGCCCTATTTTGACTTCTAGATCTAGTTCCCTACAACCACTTGATTTACCTCTTTCATTACCATTTCAATGCAAATTATCAATGTTTACCTCTTTTTGGCCTCCTCGTGCTTCCTCTATAGAATTTTGATTTATTTCATTTATTTCAACTGTTCAACATTCTGCACTACCCATCATCCAAGTTATCAAGTCATCATTTTCATGAGGTAGGGAAGGCATTACCTAAGTGTCCACTGTATACCTAGTTGCCTTAGCAGTGACACATCCTTCCTTCGAGTGTATCTGTAACTGATTATAATTTATTAGCTTTTATAGAAATCCATAATCTATTCCTTCCCCAATCCTATAATGCTTTCCCTTCCCTCATCCAAGGCCTTCCTAGGAGTACAAGATAAGAAGTCTCCTAGGGCAAGGCAAAATCCATAAAATATAAGAGAAATTGACAATCTTGCACTATGATGAGTACCTTTCTAATGATGCCCAGTGATGTGACTCAGTGTTGATCTACTAGTGTGATAATAAAAGGTGCTAATTTCATGATGTCCAAAATTAATTTCTTCATAGTAAAATGAAGCATTAAATTGATGCCAAAGCCACCATATACAATCACACCTATCAAAATTTCACTTTTTATTGAAACAGATAATCTTGAGCTTTTGTAGTTTGCCAATGGCATAGGGGGAAATCCACCATGAACCCATCTATACTAGGTGGTAGGCTCTGTTGGAACAAGTCCATGGCAAGTCCAAGTGATGGCTTGAGCCATCAAAAGACCTAGTAACTTGATGGAAATGTCTAGTCTTTGTAAAGTTCACTTATGAACTCACCCTTGTAACTTTTTGAGTACTTTATGTAAAAGTAAAAGTATCTAAAGTGGTTGAGTCCACTTGATGAAAAAAAGGAAAGAGAATCCATGAATTCTTGATTGAAGTGGTTGGAGAATCAATCAATCACTAAAAGATAGGAGATTTGTTTTAGGTGAGCAAGATTCAAATTCAAATCTTGGCTCCAAAGATCACTATATATACATGGCTTTTTAGTCACGGTTTCAGACCTCCAAGAGTAGAGCTTTATGCCATATCAAAGTGTGGTTTCAAGGCACACATATGTACCAGTAAGCATATTGTACTTTACAATCAATATACATTCATTTTCATGATCATTTGAGTTCATATCTTCATGCTTTTGTGAGTGTATAGTTCACTGCCATATCTCTCAGTTTTCTCAGCCAGAGATGATTTCTCTAATCTTGGTGCATCATTTTCCATGATTCAACTTGGTAACATTAGCTATCTAAGTCTACTAAATACTCAAAAATTTTCATTTGGAGTTCAAAACTCTGAAATATGTTCAATTGAAGGCACCTATATCTCTGCTAGTTCACTTCTTTGTTAGCACTCCATCAGAATAGTGATTTTCTTAGAGCTTGTTCTCAGTGTGTAGTTCATCATTTTCCATGAGTTAAAGCTTGGTAGAATCATCATATTGTCTAGTATATGCTTAAAAACTTTCATAAGCATTGCATCTTGGAATCTAGAGATATTACTATATCTTTGCTCACGGGTCCGAGGACTACTACAACGCGTGAAAATCAGGGTGATGCTATACTTTTCTCTTTATGTATTCCATCATTGTTTATGAAATCACTCATGATTTTTAGCTTACTAAGTTGAGTTCCCCAAAAAGAATCAAGTCAATTGTTGTTGTGGCCAGAGAATTTTTCAAAACACTAGACAAGTGTATGAACATAAATAGCAAGTTTTTTGTTCTTGAATCTACTTCAACTTATCTGTTTTGACTCATCTTTTTGAGAGTGATCTTCCAAGGTACATAGGATTTCTAATACATCCTTTGGCAAGCTAAAAGGTCCCACTACATATCCCTGGTGTTTATTTGGTTGGTGTAGTGCAAAGGTTTTGCAGCAGCACTTCATCTTCTCCAAGTTCAAATCCATCTCTTCAGAGTCGTATCAGAGCAAGGTTGGACAACATGGCAGATGGATTTCCTTCATCAATTGGAAAATTGGATAGAGCTAACTACTTAGCCTAGTCATTAAGGATGGAAGCTTATCTTCAAGGCTAGAATTGATATGGTTATATATCTAGAGATGAAGTTATGCCAAGCTTTAGGAACAAAGTTCAACTAACACAAGAAGAGCAAGAAAGATTGAGCACATAGTGCTCCAAGGCTGCACTTGCAAGGTCTTATCTCCTCAATTCTATCTCAGATTTTTTGTTGCCTCACATTAGAATTTGTAAAACATCTCAGGAAGTGTTGAATGCACTTGAAGCCTTCTTCTCTTCAAGTACAAAGGCCAGGAAGCATCAACTATGGATAGACTTCACAACTCTAAAGAAAGCTCCCAAACAAAATGTGATTGATTTTGTCACAAAACTCAAGGACATAGCAGATTAGTTGGGAAGCATTGGAGAGGTAATAGAAGAAGAGCAAATTGTAAGGCAGGTCATCAATGGCTTGAAGGCAGATGAAAAGTGGAAAGCATTCACCACAACTATGGATCTATACATAGATATGCATGTACCAGATTCCAATACACTCATAGGACAACTACTTACTCAAGAGGCCAAGCCTATCAAGAATGGAGAAAGCTCCAAAGGTAATCAATCTTCTACCTTGTATACTGATAAAAACAAGTCCAAAGAAAACAAAGGAAGAGGAAAGAAAGTGGATGATGAAGCAGGTACACATCAAGCTAACTATGCAGGTGGAGGAAGACATGGTAGAGGTAGATGCAGAGGAGGAAGGCAAGGAAGGGGGAGATCCCAAGACTCTAATTCATGCTCTATTTGTGGATTAACTAATCATACAATTGAAAATTGCTTTAGGAATTCTAGGAATCAAAGAGGTACAGGCTACAATATAGGAAGTTATGGGTACTCAAGAGGAACGTTCAACAATTACCATGGCAACCATAACAATTAAAACCATTCAAACTATCAAGGAGGTAATAAGGGAAGAAGAGACTTCAATAACTACATAGAAGACTCAAATCAAGAGGACTCATTGCTAATCACGAATATGTCAATGCCACAAGATAAATCTAATGAGCATGTTTTCTACATAGATTCAGGTTGCTCCAATCATGTGGCAGGAAATGTGGCATTCCTATCAGATTTAGAAGATCCAAGGAACAAGCATGAAGTGCAGACAGGTGATGATACAAGACATTTGGTGGAAAAGATAGGAAATGTAAAAGCACCTGATGGAAACATCAACCTACTTAGCAAGGTACTCTATGTCCCTACCATCACAAAGAATTTGATAAGTGTAGGACAGATTGTGGAAAAAGGCCTACAGGTTAGGTTCACAAAAGCAAGAGCATTTGTTGAAGATCCAAGTCAAGGATTCGGGATAATTTGAAAGGGTGAAAATACAGGTAGATTGTTCACATTTGAATTACAAGACACTAGGGACTCACAGAATTGGAAGTATGGCACAAAAGGTTAGCACATATTGGTGAAATATCATTAAAACAAATTTTCAGGGACCAAAGTGTACTTGGACTCCCTAACTTGTCAAAACAACATATGATTTATAAGTGTAGTGCATGTCAATTTGGAAAGTCTCACAGGTTACCATTCATGAAGAAAGGATATATGCATGGAGATCTCTTGGATTTGGTTCATACAAATGTATGGGAACCTAGCAAGGATGCTTCAATACTTGCATCAAGGTATTATGTCTCTTTCATTGATGATTGTAGTAGATGGACTATACTATATTTTATGAAACACAAAGATGAAGTCTTTTCATGCTTCAAAAGATATTTGACTCTTGCAAAGAATCAAACAGGTAAAACATTAAAAAGGCTAAGGTCAGATGGAGGGGGAGAGTATTTCTCCCATGAATTTGACTCCTTTCTTCAAGAAAGAGGAATCAAAAGAGAGATCACTACAAGGTACAGTCCTGAGCGAAATGGAGTGGTAGAAAGAAGGAATAGGACAATTGTTGAAGTTGCAAGGTCTATGCTAAATGAGAAGCACTTACCTAATTACTTATGGGCTGAGGTTGTATCCATAGCCACTTATTTGATTAACAAGTTACCTTCAAAATTACTTGATGGAATGACACCATATGAGGCTTGGAATGGAAGAAGACCAAGCTTGGATCATCATAAGAATTTTGGATGCATTGCTTATGCTCATGTTCCTTCACAGGCTAGAGGCAAGATGGATCCCAAAGCAAATGTTGGAGTTAGATGTCTGTGGAAGCACGCGACCAACACAAGGAAGAAGAAGAAGCTTGGAGCTCAACACACAATATTGAATGTATTAGTAGAGAATATACAAAGATAAGTAACCCATTAGGGCTATAGGCATATATACAATCCGAGGGAAAAAAACCTCCTAAAGAGGGAAAAAAGTGCCTTGGTAGTCCTAGAGTGTTCACAGACATCACTGCCTAAATATATCAACAAATCCCCCTTGGGAGTGATGTGGTGAACAAGGAGCTGGCACTCATGTATAAGGAAGTTTCAAGCTATGTGGAATCAATCCACAAAAGGAAGTAAGCCCAAAGCTTTACGGAAAGCTTCAAACTTCTCCCTAGGCAGAGCCTTTGTAAAAAGGTCTACAATGTTCTCCTACGTGGGCACATGTTATATTCTAGAGATGTACATGCTTGGAGGAACAAGAAGTTCCTTGCTCGAGGGATAGCCAAGGCAAAAAGCTAGAGGGTTCATATGAGGTACCTACTCATGATCGCCAGATGAGTAGAGGGACCTTAGAGAGAACTCTAGATGGTGACTAGGCAAGGGCTATAAATAGGCTAGGAGGTGAGTCCCACGCATGTCATTCTCCACTTCTCACAGCACATATGCCAAGCTGATCTCCCTAGCAGAGAACCTCTCCTTGACATAATGATAATGCATCTCAATGTGCTTAGTGCGAGCATGGAACACAGAGTTCCTCGCAACTGCCAATGCGCTCTAATTGTCAGTGAAGATGGTGGTGGAAGAAGATTGACCAACACGTAAATCAGTCATAAGGCTTCTGAGCCATGCACACTTAGCATTCGCTTTGAAAGCTACCATATACTCAGCCTCACAACTAGAAGTGGCCAGAGTAGGCTGCTTCTTACTCAACCAAGATATACATGAGCTACCAAGCATGAAGCAAAAACCACTAGTGGACACACGAGTGCCATAGCAACCAACCTGGTCACAGTTAGAAAAAGCATGCAAATCTGGCGATAATGATCCCCCCTTGGTATAAAACAACCCAAGTAGCCGGGTACCACTCAAGTAGCGAAAGATGTGCTTAACCACCTACCAATGCTTGAAACCCAGGCAATGCATAAACCTGCTCATCTGTGAGATAGCAAATTGAATATCTGGCCAAGTAATGCATAAGTAAATCAAGCATCCAACAACATGTTGATAGAGAACGGCATCAAATGCATCTACAACATCATGAAGACTCAATCGTAAATGTGTTTCCATAGGAGTGGCAATAGTTTTACAATCTTCAAGGCCAAAATGTTGCAATTATGTGTCAATATATTTCATTTGACACAATGCCATTCCACCATCAACGTGCATAAATTGAATGCCAAAATAGTGATGCAAATGTCCCAAATCAGACATCTCAAATGAGGCATGCAAAACAACCTTAAAATCAGCAATATGTCTCTCATGAGGACCAGTGAGCAGCATGTCATCAACATAAACCACAATGATCAAAAGTACATCATTAGCATGCTTAACATATAAGGTTTTTTCATTTGGATTGTTATCAAAACCATGTGCAATCAGATATGCATGTATCGTTTCATACCAAGCACTATAATGCCTTCTTTAACTTGCACACCTGGTTCTCATGCCCTTTTTGCACAAAGCCACGGGGCTGAAAAACATACACTTCTTCATGCAAGTCCCCATTCAGAAATGCTATTTTGATATCCAACTAATGTATATTCCAACCATGATGAGCTGCAAGTGCATAGATGCTAGGAATAGTAGTCATTCGGCAAGTAGGTGCAAAGGCCTCATCAAAATCAATGCCTCTTTCCTGCGCATAATCCTTTGCAGCAAGCCTAGCCTTATACCTATCAACTGTTCCATCAGGTTTACACTTCAGCTTGTATACCCACTTTGTGCCAATGGCCTTCTTGCCAAGAGGCAAGTCACATAAAGACCAACTATCATTCTTCTTTATAGCATCATATTCAGATTGCATTGCAGCCATCCAATGTTCAGAATTTTATGCTTCATCAAACGAAATAGGTTCAGTATCATCACAGAGACTAGAGGCAGCCATAGCCTAGAAATCTAATGCAAAAGAGGCACTATGAGAGCCTGACCGAGTATGATATGATAGAGGTGCATCTAATTTGTTGTCACGCAAAATTTGCACCAGCCATTTTGGCATAGTTTTTGCCTTCTTAATATTAGCTCTCTCATCAACAAGTGCATCATGTAAATCTACATCAAAAATGGAATGATCTGCATCATCACATGAAACTTGCAAAGGCTGAGAAGTTGCCTCATTAGGACCAGCACTAGACTGTCCACCTGTAAAAAGAGGTAGCAAAGTATCATACATGTCTTTGGAGCTAATAGATGTCTCCTTAGTACATGAAAGCAATGGTTGAATAGCATCTTCCACAAAGACAACATCACGGCTAACCAGAATGTGTTTAGTCTGTGGATGATACAGATGATAGACTTTACTTTCAGAACTGTACCAAAAATATATTTTACTGCTTTATCATCCAGCTTTCTACGATGTTGTTAAGGCACTAATGCATATGCCAGACAACCAAAAACATGTAGATGAGCAAGGGCTCGCTTACGATCATGCCAAGCCTCATATGGAGTGATAGAGTATAGTGCTTTAGTGGGACACCTGTTAAGTACATATGCTGCACATATACCAGCCTCAAGCTAGAAACTATGTGGTAAGGCCTGACTCTTGACCATACACCTCGCCATCTCCATGAGTGACATGTTCTTCGGTTTAGCAACTCCATTCTATCGAGGTATATACGACAATGTACACTAGTGTTCTATCCCACGTTCAGCCAGAAATGCATTAAAATCAAAAGACATATATTCCTCCCCCCCTCGATCAGAATGGAGGGTGCCCATTTTACATGCTGACATATTTTCAACCAAAACTAGATACTATTTGAAGCACATAAACACTTCGGACTTTGCTTTGAGTGGATATACCCATGCATGCCTGGAAAAATCATCAATGAAAGTCACGAAGTAAAGATAATTTCCAAAAGAGGGTGTCTGCATAGGACCATAGACATCGCTATGAACAAGCTACAATTTCTGAATAGCCCGAACTTAACCATCTTTTGGAAATGAGGAACGCTGCATTTTGCCCAAAATACAGCCCTCACATACATGTTTACCAGGTGCCTCAAGTTTGGGCAAAGAGGACACCATTTCAGATTTCTACAGGCGTAGCAAACTAGCAAAGTTCAGATGACCAAAGCATGCATGCCAAAGATTTGCATCTGACATAGTCTGAGAATCATGTACTACACATGCCAAATCATTCACAATTTCTCATAGTCTATGATCTTATACAGCCCATGACATAAAATGCCAGAAGCAATAATAACATCTCCATTTGACCGATCATGAATTGTACATCTGTCATCAACAAATTTCACAATCAAGCCAATCTTGGCTAATGCAGATTTTGAGCAATTCTCTTTCCACAGTAGCAATTGACTTGATTCCTTTTGGGGAACTCTTATTAACTTAGTAAGATAACAATCATGAGTGATTTAATAAAAAATGATGGACTACATAAAGAGAAAACTGTTTAGCAAATTATAGCATCACCCCAATTTTCACGGGCTATAGCAGTCCTCAAACCCGTGAGCAAAGATATAGTAATATCTTCAGATTCCAAGATGCAATGCTTATGAAATTTTGTACACCTATAATAGACAGTATTTTGATTCTATCAAGATTTAAATCATGGAAAATGATGAACTACACACTGAGAAAAAGCTCTGAGAAAATCACTATTTTGATGGAGTGCTCACAAAGAAGTGAACTAGCAGAGATATAGGTGACTTCAATTGAACACATCTCAGAGTTTTGAACTCCAAATGAATTGAAATTTTGTGAAACTTAGAGAGCTAACTTTGCCAAGTTTTTTGAATCATTGAAAATGATGCACCAAGCTAAGAGAAATCATCTCTGCAATCTGGCTAAGAAAACTAAGAGATATGGCAGTGAACAATACACTCACAAAAGCATGAAGTTATGAACTCAAATGATCATGAAAATGAATGTATATTGATTGTAAAGTACAATGTACTTACTGGTACTTATGTGTGCCTTGAAACCACACTTTGATATGGCATAAAGCTCTGCTCATGGAGGTCTAAAACCGCGACTTAAAAGCCATGTATATATAGTGATATTTGGAGCCAAGATTTGAATTTGAATCTTGCTTACCTAAAACAAATCTTCTATCTTTTAGTGATTGATTGATTCTCCAACCACTTCAATCAAGAATTCGTGGCTTCTCTTTCCTTTTTTTCATCAAGTTGACTCAACCACTTTAGATTCTTTTAGTTTTACATCAAGTAAGTACTCAAAAAGTTACAAGGGTAAGTTCATAAGTGAACTTTACAAAGACTAGACATTTCCTTCAAGTTGCTAGGTCTTTGGATGACTCAAGCCATCACTTGGACTTGCCATGGACTTGTTTCAAAAGCTCCCCCTCAAGTCAAGTGAGCTTGAGGTCTTCAATCTTCCAAGATTACCTTCTATGGACAATTTTCTAACAAAGATCAAAGACTTGAAGGAACAGTTGATTTCTGTTGATGAAGTTATACCAAATAGCTCACTTGTGCACACCGTTCTGAATGGTCTTCCTAGTTCATATCAGAGTTTTGCTTCTACTCTTCGATTGATAATGAAACGCAATCCAAATGCCTTGTCATCTGAGGAGCTAGTCTCTGTTCTATTGTAGGAAGATCAGTTGAGGCAGAACAAGTCCATTATGCATGTTGTAGATCAAGCTTTCCTAGCTAGTCAGAAGGGCAAAGGAAAATGGAGCTCTTCAACTAGTAAGCAGAAATTTGCTAATTCTGCACATTCGAAGAAGGAAGACAAAGATGAGAAGAAATAAGAAAACCAGAAATTATTTTGCAAGTCCTATAAAGGAAATGATCATATCATAAAAAACTATCCTAAATTGGCTGCAAAAAAGGCAAAGAAAAAAGAGGTTTGAATGGTTGTTGCAGAGGCCTCCACTCCAAAAATAGAGTCTATTAACCTTGTGCAGGATGCAGAATGGGTGTTTACTACTCTTTGCAGTTTTGACCCATCTTCGCATGAGCAGTGCATGTCTGCAATAGGCTCAGATGTTTGGTACTTTGATAGTGGGGCTAACAAACATATTACCTCGTAGTGTAGTTTCTTCTCTTCATTCGAGCCTGCCCCTACAGGGAATACTCTCACATGCGCCAAAAACTCCTCTTATCCTGTCATGGGAGTTGATAAGATCATTTGTATGAACATAAATAGCAAGTTTTTTGTTCTTGAATCTACTTCAACTTATCTATTTTGATTCATCTTTTTGAGAGTGATCTTCCAAGGTGCATAGGGTTTCTAATACATCCTTTGGCAAGATAAAAGGGCCCACTACATATCCATAGATTTTATTTGGTTGGTGTAGTGCAAAGTTTTTGTAGCACCACTTCATCTTCTCCAAGTTCAAATCCATCTCTTCGCAGGCTCAAGTAGGCAGATTGTATGATAAGTAGATCATTTCTCATGTCTGCATCCATTTTTAGTAGATCTTGTGGTGAATTCCCTTCAAAATTTCTTCAATATTCACCTCATGTGTATTTTCATGAGGGTTACTATGTTGGTCCTTCAGTGAAGTGCTCACCCTATCATAGGCTTCTTCAGTGGTCACCTTATCCTCCAAATCAACCTTATTTTGCTCTTATTTTTCCTTGACTCCTATTTTGCTTCTATACAAGTTGTCACCGCTTGTCTAGCTCTAGTCATCATAGGTACTACAAATGATGAAACAACATAGGATTGTGGATTCATACCTTCTTCTCTTAGAGAACTGCAATCATATGGATCAAAGTGGGGCAGTTGCAAGGACAATCCCTTGTGTAATGATCCTTGGGATCAGGATAATGTTGACAACAAGGTGTGCCCTCTGTTGAAGATAAATGTACAAGCTCATTTTCATATGAGCCATGCTTGGATAAATCTACCAAATATAAAGATAAAGAAAAAGTGGAGGAAAAAAGGAAAAAATAATAAAAGAAAAAGTCTAGTCAAAATTCATGATGAGTAAGAGATACAATATCTTGCCTTGTAGTTAATAGCATGTAGTGGAGAAAGTGGTGAGTTAAGAAGGAGGCACAAACTTTTTCACATGCTGATTGGTTATAAAAGTGAAGTGAGAGCACATTCAAAACAAGGAGAGAAAGAGGCAAGAGCTCCCAGTAGTCGGATCTGGCCATTTTGTCATTTTGGCTTCCCTTAGACTCCTTCCAGCCGCACGTCAGTTTGTACACAGCTCTGTTGTAGAGCTCATATCTCATTGCATATGTAACCATTTTGTGTGTTTAAATATTCATTGGAAAGCTTATCTCGTGTACTTTCTACCATATCAAATATCTCTTTGAAAGCTTATGTAGTTTGTGAGATATCAGTGAAAGAGTTAAGTCTACTTTCTTAGTATACTTGTGTAGATAGGTAGTCTATTTTGGTCGGTTAAGTTTCCCAACCAAAACATATCCAAATTGCATGATTTTTGTCTTGTTGGAAAGCTCTTGGAATCTACGTTCACTCTCGCAAATATCTCATTGAGATCATTTTTTATTCTATGAGATATCTATCAGATAGTAAAGTCCAATTTTATAGTGTACTTATGTGTGCACGTGGTTTATCTTGGTGAGTTGAGTTTCCTAATCAAAACTCATCCAAATTACATGTTTTTTATCTTGTTGGAAAGTTGTTTGTGTCTACTTTCTCTATACCAAATATCTTTCTCAAAGGGTATATATTCAAAGAGTTATCAGTCGGAGAATGAAGCTCAGTTCTTTAGCATATCTATGTGGACAGGTAGTTCATCTTTGACAGTTGTGTTTCCTAATCAAAACTTGTCCAAATTAAGTCATTTATAGCTTGTTAGAAAGCTCTCTTTGTCTATTTTGATTGACTAAAGTTTCAGGTCCATTTGAGTTTTTTTTATTGAGAGCATCAAGCTATCTAAGGTGTAGATGTTTGTCCAAGTGTTGGACATACAAGGGCTCACAACACACTTCCGTTGCGCATAGGAGAACTCATTCTCCACAGTTGGTATCAGAGCAAACTTGGTGCTGAAGCTTCATCATCAGAGCTGGAGTTGAAGCAAAGCAAAGAGGAACTACAAAACAAGAAGGAGCTTCACAAACGCAAGAGCAAAGGACTATAACTATTCGAGGTAACTCTCAAAGTCTTTGATACTCTTCAATGGCTGACTTGGGTCAACAAGTAGAGAAGTTGGACAAGGATAACTATCCCGTGTGGAAGTTTAGAATGACCAACTACCTAATGGGCAAAGGCTTATGGGGTATTGTGAGCGGCGATGATGCTCAACCTCAAATCAATCAAGCTATGGCCACCGAAGTCCAAAGGAGGCAAGCAAAAGAATGGGAAGAGAGGAATAGGAGAGTCATGTTCCTCATTTCGCAAGTCATTACTAATGCCATGGTAGGTCATATTCAACATCTAGAGAAAGCTAAGGATGCTTGGGAAGCTCTTGAAAGGATGTATTCAACAAATACCAAAGCTAGGAAACTTCAACTCAAGAATGAGTTGAACACAATCAAGAAAAGCTCGAGTCAATCCATAGCTAAATATACTTTGAAGATTAAGGAGCTAAGCAATGATTTAGCTTCTATTGGCACAACGGTTGAAGACGAAGATCTTGTGTGTTATACTCTCAATGGCTTGAGAAAAGATGAAAGATGGAAGCCTTTTATAACTGCCATTAACTTGAAAGATGTATATCCATGTTTTGAACACCTAATCCCTCATCTTGTCACAGAAGAACTTAGCTTCAGTGGTCCCAAAGGAAAGGACAGCCACAACCAAATATTATATGCAGGTCGAGGTAAAGGAAGAAACTCAAGAGGAGGCTCAAGAGGAAAAGGAAGAGGTCACAACCACTCCAACTACAATCAAAACAATTTGGAAGACAACAAGGATGCATCAAATGCCAACACACAAGGAAGAGGTCGAGGTAGAAGTAGAGGAAGAGGCCGAAGCTCCTACAATTCTCATAAAGGTATAACATGCTATCATTGTGGTAAAGTAGGAAACTATGCTAGTGATTGTTGGCTGAAGAATGGAAGACCAAATGGAGGCAATCAAAGGAACCAAAGCAACTATGCAAGCACCTCAAGTGAAGGAAGCAACGACACACTACTTGCAATGAGACATGAGTATAGAAGCTCTTGTGAAGATGACAAAAAATGGTACATTGATTCAGGTTGTAGTAACCATATGTCATGCCAAGGAAGTTTGTTCACTAATCTACAGGTACCAAGTGGAAAAGGATGTGTTGAAACAGGTGATGATACTCAACACATGATTGAACACATTGGAGATATAAGGCTTGGAGATACAAGCAGAGCAAAGGTACTATCTAATGTTCTTCATGTTCCTACAATTTCAAAGAACTTGATTTCAGTAGGACAAATTGTAGAGAAGGGTTATCATGTCATATTCAATGAGAATGGGTGCTTCATAAAGAATCCAAAAGAAGGCTTCAAGGTCATTGCTCAAGGTAGAAGAGAAGGAAGGATGTTCACTTTGGATGTCCAACATCCACATGGAAAGGTCATGTACATTCAATGTGGGAACAAGAAGATTTCAGAGCTGGACTTATGGCACAAAAGAATAGGACACATCAACATTCCAAAGCTGAAGGACATGAGCAAACATGAAGTGGTAAGAGGTCTTCCAAAATTTAATAGCATTGGACTACATGAGTTATGTGAAGCTTGTCAACTAGGAAAGCAAACGAGGCAGCCATTCAAGAGGAGCAATTATGTGGCTCCAAATGTCTTGGACTTGATACATACGGATGTATGGGGACCAACCAAAGAGGCATCAATGGCTGGTAATAGATTTTTTGTCACCTTCATTGATGATCACTCAAGAAAGGTATGGATGTTTTGTATGAAGCAAAAATCAGAGGTGTTTTCTATATTCAAAAGATTCAAAGTTGAAGTTGAAAAGGAAACAGGAAGGTCTATCAAAACCTTAAGGTCCGATGGTGGAGGAGAATACTTCTCCAAAGAATTTTCAGATTTTCTACAAGACAATGGGATCAAAAGGCAATTCACTTGTAGGTATACACCACAACAAAATGGAGTAGCTGAGAGGAAAAATAGGCAAATTGCTGAAATTGCAAGATGCATGCTCAACGAGATGAAGGTACCATTGTACTATTGGGCTGAAGCTACCACAACCACCATTTACTTGATGAACAGGTGCACAACATCGAGAATACATCACTTGACTCTTGAAGAGGTATATTTCGGTAAGAAACCTGATCTTACACACCTCAAAGTGTTTAGATGTGTTTGCTTTGTTCACATTCCACAAGAAGTTAGAACAAAGATGGAACCAAGGTCAGAAAAATTCATTTTCATCGGCTACTCGACGGAGCAAAAAGGATGCAAGTGTTACAACCCTAGAACAAAGGAATTAAGAGTCTCGCAAGATGTGGTCTTTGATGAACTAAGACCATGGTATGAAGATAAAGGAAAGGAAAAGATTCTTGAAGAAGATTGTGATGATTATGCAGGAACAAATCAAAGAGAAGTTCAACAATCAAGCACAAAGGCTTCAGGTCTAGAGGCATCTACATCAAATGAAGAATGTTCAACATGGAGGGGGAGTCATTCTTTGTCTCCAAATTCAGCTCATAGTAGAGCCAAAGAGGCAAGTGCTACTCCAAACAGTGAGGTAGATGCAAGTGAAGAAGAATATGAAGAGGTAATCACTCCGATGGTAAAGCTAAATAGGTTAAAGAAGCAACTCTCTAAAGGCAATGAAAGAAGATCTTCAAGGACAAGCTATCCAACTCAAAGGTTGAGTTATGATAGTTTTATGGCGACACATTTTACATACATGATGCAAGTTATCAAAGACAAAGAGCCTGAGACATATGAAGAAGCTTGCACACAAAAGGAATGGAAGCAAGCTATGAAAGAGGAGATCAAAGCTCTCAAAGATAATCACACATGGGAGCTAGTGCCAAAGAAAGAAGGTATGAAGATTGTTCCAAACAAATGGGTGTTTAAAGTAAAGAGGAATGCTGATGGTTCACTAGCTAGATATAAAGCTAGATTAGTTGCCAAAGGATTTAAACAAACACAAGGCATAGATTATGATGAAGTTTTAAGCCCTGTTGCAAAGATGGGAACTATCAGAACCTTAATAGCAATTGGTGCTTCAAGGAGATGGCCATTATATCAACTCGACATCAAAAATGCCTTTCTCAATGGAGAACTACAAGAAGAGGTATACATGAGTCAACCGGTTGGATTTGAAGATGAAAACCATCCAGATTTTGTTTGCAGGTTGAAGAAGGCACTTTATGGCTTAAAGCAAGCACCAAGAGCATGGAATCAGATATTGGTAGAGTATCTAACTAAGTGTGGATACAACCCAAGTAGTGCAGATCCTTCGTTGTACATGAAGAAGGATGAAAATAGAGAGGTATATATTTGCATATACGTCAATGATCTCATCATAACAGGAAATGATGTTACAGGGATTAAAGATATCAAAAGGAAGCTTGGTAAGGAGTTTAAAATTTCAGATCTTGGAGAGCTAAAATATTTTTTAGGAATTGAAGTTGTTTATGGAAAGAGTGGCATCTACTTGATGCAAAGGAAGTACTTGTTGGATGTTCTTTTCAGATTTGGAATGAGTGAATGCAAACCACTCACTCAACCCATGGACACAAATACAAAGATTTGTTCAAATGATGGAGAACCATTGGAAGATGTAATGACATACAGAAGCATTGTAGGATCATTGATCTATGCAAACATTACAAGACGTGATTTGTCTTATGTTGTTGGTGTAGCATGTAGTGGAGAAAGTGGTGAGTTAAGAAGGAGGCACAAACTTCTTCACATGTTGATTGGTTATAAAAGTGAAGTGGGAGCACATTCAAAACAAGGAGAGAAAGAGAGTAGTCGGATCTGGCCATTTTGTCATTTTGGCTTCCCTTATGTAGTTAATAGCATGTAGTGGAGAAAGTGGTGAGTTAAGAAGGAGGCACAAACTTCTTCACATGTTGATTGGTTATGAAAGTGAAGTGGGAGCACATTCAAAACAAGGAGAGAAAGAGGCAAGAGCTCCCAGTAGTCGGATCTGGCCATTTTGTCATTTTGGCTTCCCTTAGACTCCTTCCAGCCGCACGTCAGTTTGTACACAGCTCTGTTGTAGAGCTCATATCTCAGTGCATATGTAACCATTTTGTGCGTTTAAACATTCATTGGAAATCTTATCTTGTGCACTTTCTGCATGTCAAATATCTTTCTGAAATCTTATGTACTTTGTGAGATATCAGTGAAAGTGTGAAGTTTAGTTTTTTAGTATACTTGTGTAGATAGGTAGTCTATTTTGGTCGGTTAAATTTCCCGACCAAAACATATCCAAATCGCATGCTTTTGTCTTGTTGGAAAGCTCTTGGAATCTACTTTCACTATCGCAAATTATCTCATTGAGATCGTTTATATTCTATGAGATATCTGTCAGATAGTAAAGTCCAGTTTTACAGTGTACTTATGTGTGCAGGTGGTCTATCTTGGTGAGTTGAGTTTCCTGTCAAAACGCATCCAAATTACTTGTTTTTTATCTTGTTGGAAAGCTATTGTGTCTACTTTCTCTGTACCAAATATCTTTCTCAAAGGGTATATATTCAGAGAGTTATCAATCCAAGAGTGAAGCTCAGTACTTTAGCATATCCATGTGGACAGGTAGTTCATCTTTGACAGTTGTGTTTCCTAATCAAAACTTATCCAAATTAAGTCATTTATAGCTTGTTAGAAATATCTCTTTGTCTAATTTGATTGACTAAAGTCTCAAGTCCATCTGAGTTTTGTATTGAGAGCAGCAAGCTATTTAAGGTGCAGATGTTTGTCCAAGTGCTGGACATACAAGGGCTCACTACACACTTCCGTTGCGCATAGGAGAACTCATTCTCCACACCCTCAAGCAGAGATCATTTACTTTGTACTTTACCATATTCACCACAATGATAACACATTAGAGGTCTAGTACATCTAGGTCAATTTGGATGATTCTCCTCTATTATGGATATTTGAAGTACTATCATAAAATGTGTCAAGAACTTGGGTGTTATCTCTTTGTTGAGCTCCCTTAAGGTAGTAACAGTCGCATGCCTCATGGCCACCTTTGCCACAAAATTGACAGCTTACTCAGTTAGGGAAGTTCATGTTGAAGTGACCACTGTTGTTGCATGTGGTACACCAAATCTGCCTACGGATGTCTTGAGTGGTCTGCAACTCTAGTCCATGGTGAACTTATGCCACTAAATCTTGGTTATAGCACGTAGGTGGAGAAATGGTCTTCCCCTCTTTTTGACTTCATTGCATCTTTAGATCTTCTAAGTTTCTACTAAGTTACTTGATTGGGTCGAGGCTTATGGCATAGTTTGCTTGAATTCCTCCTTCAAAATGCATTCTATCCTCCTCTATGTGAGAGGTATCCATCAGAAAATTGTTTAATGTGGCATCGAGTCTAAAAGATTCCCTAAGATTTTGTTAGGAAGACCTAAGAAGAGCCTTTTGTATCCATTTCTTGACTAGGAAGGCTCTTGAAGCATGCAGCAAATGAGAGACAAGTGCTTTAGTATGTGTATGAAATTCATGAAAAGATTCACCTCACTATAACTTCAAGTTCTCAAGTTGGTCTAAGGCTCGCTCTAAAGAGTCACCTAATCAAAATGTTCGAGAGAAGGAAGTCTTCAAGGCTTCCCATGTGGTGAAGTTTTTCCACATATTGGCTTTACCATTTGTCCTCAAGTTGTTCTAATGTAGAAGTGAGCAACACCAGCACATCATCCTCTTGATGTTGAAGCCCACATCTACGGCATAAGGAGATGAATCCCCTTACATGATCATCTACATCTTCATGAGATGACCCCTTAAAAGTAGGAAAATTAATATTTAATCTTGAAAGAAGATTTTAGAGGTCTTCCATTTGAGCTTGAGCTTCTTTTGAGGTGTCCAAACTAAAATCATGCATCCCTTTAGGCTTCACTTTTGAAAGCGATGTAGAGGCAAAATCAATGGACAAATTCAAAGGTAGAGGAGTGATGAGTTGACTCGATGAAGGTTGAGCTGACTTCCTTGGGCTCTTTTGCACACAAAGAGGCTCTCCATCTAATCGATTATGGGTCATGTACCCACTCACAAAACTCAAAAGATCAAGAAAAACAATGCGAAAAACAACAGCTTACTGTATTGAGTCCCTCACACAAACATGCAAGGGTCTCACTAGGCATGCCAAACTATAAAAGAGGCAATCAAGACCATAGTTCCAATACTCCTTCTACTTAAGGGGAGACCTTCCTTAGGGAAGTATACCCTCTGATGTGTCAGTGTTCCGGTATACTACTTGACGGTAAAGATATAGAGATGAAAAAGTTGCAAGTACATAGATAAGAAAAGCCAAATTTCTTAAGATTGAGAATAGTTAGAATAAATCAAAAATCATCTACAAGTGCATTAAAAATGGGCAAGTAGCTACTATAGGAACTAGAACTTGACCACAAACATCAACAACAAGAAGTATCTGAAACAGTAAGTAATCTTTGCAAGAGAAATGCAACGGAATCCAACTAAGAGATACTAGCCAAGACTACTCAATCACTTTGTCATGCTAACTTCCACACAACTAAGAAGACAACACCCTTTATAGTCACCATAGAGTGGCATCGACACACAGTGGGAAATTTGCAATAGAGTGCAGATAGCAGCGAAGAGATAGCTTCAACTAGTAGAGAACAACAATCTAACCTGAATAGAGATAAGAAAGTAGAATACATGACACAAGATGATCCTCAAAGATATATATAAAAATGAGTGCCAAGCCTCTTCTTATACAGGCTCGAGAGGCCAAGAGGAGTGGCCTTGCCAAATCCAAGCCTTTATTGTCACACGTACCAAACTAACAATTGGTGGAGGAGTAGGTTAATTTTTTCATTGGTATCTAACCACCTTTAGGTCATCCAATTAGATCCTTTGACACTAGGAGAGCCTTGTGATAGTCCTCTCTGAATTAATTCACATTCTAACCTAATTTTTCCCTGATTAGGATGAAGGGTCACCCATGTGGGGCCACACTCACCTTGGGGAGCCATGAAATTGCCTTTGCGCATGAGGTAGGGGCATTGCCCACTTGAACTATAATGAGGTATACAGGTAGGGGCCTCGTCCTAGAGGAATCATGGAGGTAAAAAGGTAGAGGCCTCGCCCTTGAGTGAGGGAGGTTGCCTTGGGAGTGAATATGGTAGAGTTCGTCTTGGAGAGGGTAGAGTAGGCACCCTAATTGGAGGAATGTGTGAAGTCACCTGGGTGGGGATTCAATTGCCCAAGATTATGTCTATGTCTACATGTAGGAGTTGCCTTCAAAATATGTTGAAGCAAGGGGGGTGGTATGGTTGCCTTTGAAATGATGCTTGTGAGGAAATTCACCTTTGTAGGAGGTAATGGGTCGCCCTTACAAGATGTAGTCACCTTGAAGTGAGTGGACCAACTTTCGTCCATGTGAGGAGTGTCACAATGGTAGAGGCCTCACCCTCATGGGTGGATGGGAGGAGTGGACATCCAATGTGATCAAAGAGGTGGAGTAGGTGCCAACCCCATACTTTTCATCAATATTATCTCAAATAGGGATCTCCATGTCATTGAAGATAGCAAAGGCCTCCTCTCATGGTGCCTCAAGAAAATTCTCCTTTCTTAAATAATGCCTCAATTGGTTGTCCTTTCTGGCTTCAAATCTCTAGCTTCATTCTTGTTGGACTCCTTCATTCTTTTGCTTCTTTCCATATTCTTTGGGACCTCCTTTGCATCATTGGATACTTGGGACTCCTTTGCATCATTCCGTACTTGGGACTCCTTTGCATCATTCCATACTTGGGTCTTCTTTGCATCATTACATGCTTGGGACCCCAGGGCTTGGGTGACCCCCTTGGCCTCTAAGGATGAGGAGTCACCCAAGGGTGACCAGCTGGCCCTTAAGGGCAAGTGGTCTCCCAAGGCTTACAACCTTGGCCCCTAAGGATGAGGGGTTGGCCAAGGGTGACCCCCTTGGCCCCTAAGGAGGAGGGGTCGCCCAAGGATGACCCCCTTGGCCCCTAGGGGAAAGAGGTCACCAAGGGTGACCCCCTTGGTGCCTAAGGGTGAGGGGCCGCCCAATGGGTGCCCCCTAAGTCTGTAAGGCCAAGGGGTCACCCAATGGGTGTCCCCTAAGCCCCTTAGGGTGAGGGGTTTCCCCAATGGGTGTCCCCCAAGGCCTCTAGGGTGAGGGGCCACTAAAGGGTGGCCCAAAGCTCTTTAGGGCCAAGGGTCGCACATATGGAGCCTTATAAAGCCCAAAGTAGCCAAACCAATTGCCAATATACCCCAAGAAATGCTTGAAAATAATTGCCATTATGCCCCATAGAAAGTCCAAGACAATACTTGAAGAAATTCTCAAGGAAGATACTCCAAATATGCCCCAAGTTCCTAAGAGTGCTATTCCCAAGAAGATATTATCTTCTGCCCTGCTACAAAAATAAATATGGCACCCAAGGTATTTAACCTTCCATGCTAAGGGGGATGACTAAAACTACTCACAAGGAATCCGTCTAGGACGCTCATTTGAGCCAATCCATAAACCACAAGGCTTGTTCCAATTGATCTTGGCACTAGAGGAATCACAAAATCTATCTGGAGCATGCTAAAATATGAGTTGATTAGTCTCCTAGCCTTGCAAGTAAACAACAATGTCATTAGCAAATTGACCATCCAACAGAATCTCATCCCTAACTAGGAGTCTAATACCTTGAAGCCCAATATCTTGAGCAACCAAGAAACTGCACATTTACTCACCTAAGAATAGAAACAAGGTAGGAACGAGGGGAAACCCACCCTAACCAATCTTGAAATGTTGAACCTCTCACCCCGACCCCTAGCCACCAAAACATAACTATGGGTGAAGTGGTAAAGTGAAGCAACACCCATCATCTGTTGTCATAGAATCCCACACAAAGCAAAGTGTCCTCAAGAAAAGCCCAATCAAACTGATCATATGCTTTATCAAAGTTCAATAGAAGAACTACAAGAGACTCATCACACATCCTGGTTATGGAGACAGCTTGCTTGAAGGTGAAGATATTGTCAAGGATACAACGACCCTTAATAAAACCACTCTGTATGTGGTTAATCAAGTTTTCCAATAGGGACCACAATCTCAAACTCAGAGCCTTAGCAAGAATTTTGTATGCTAAGTTGAGAAGCATGATCAAACACCATGCTTGATATCATCCAACTACCCCCCTCCTTAGGGATGAGGAAAATCAGAACCTCGACAAGCAACAAGGGAAGGTGACCCCCCTCCATGACCTCCTAGAAAGAAATTTTGACCCCATCACCAAGGATCCCTCAATACTTGAGAAAGAAGATGGGCGAGAGACCATCATCACTAGGGCACTTGTCCCTAGCCATGCCACATAATCCATCAAGAAGCTCACTATCAATAAACATGACTAAAAGCAAAGTTTGCATCTCATTAGTTGCATAGCACTACATATGCTACAAGACATAACATCCACTCTCCTTCCAAGTCTCAGAGGGCTTCTCCATAGATAAAAAGATGCAATAAAATTGCATGTCAATCTCTCTTCACTCCCGAGGCTCAGTAGCCAAAGAGCCATCCATTTCCCACCACAATATGTCATGACCAAACCATTCAGAAAAACTCATTGGAAATATGATCACCAACTTGAGTCGAGTGAGAGGCCTATCTATGATGGAAGAAGAAAGACCACCTATCATCGACCTCTCAGAGATCTTTCTTGGCCTAGGCAACATAAGAGCAAGCCCACTCATAGTCTAGATGGTGCTCTAGGAATCACTGGAGGGAGGCAATACCCCTATGAATGTAGTGCTTGCTCTCCCAAACAAGACCCAGGCATTGGGTGCTCTCCTCATGCAAAAACAAACTAATATGCGACAAGCCAATTGCAAGGGATTAAGTCCAACATCCCTCGACCCAAGATAGCTAGGACCAAATCACATCAATTTGATCAGCTAGGCTCCCATCAAGCTAAACTTGCTCAAGAATATGCAACACCATGGAGCCTTTGGTATCCCCCTTCTCAAAGGAGAAAGCCACAGAGGCATAATCAGAGAAACAAGAGTCTGCCACAATACATGTCCTACCACCACAATCATCTAATACATCAAATACGTACATATGATCAATCTTGAAGAGGTTCATCCCTCTAGTTCATCTATTGGAATGTGAGAAATAGAGCGTGCCTCTCTCTCTTTAATAGAGCCCTCAGTGTGCTATACATCAAGCAACCTTGAGGTCAAACAAAGTCCCTACCAAGCCGCAAGCTCACAACCATGTACAATGTTTTGGCTACCCCACTTGTCAATCCTGAGGTGCCTCAATCATGTTGAAGTCACCCACAACACACTAGGCATCGGCACACAAAATAGCATCACTGTGGCCACTTCTAGTTGTGAGGCTGAGTTTAGGGTAGCTTTCACAATGACTGTTGAGTGTGTGGCTCAGATACCTTATGGCTGATTTGGGTGCTGGTCAGTCTTCTACCACCACCATCTTCATTGATAGTCAGAGTGCATTGGCAGATGCCAAGAACCCCATGATCCATGCTCACACTAAGCACATTGAGGTGCATTATCATTATTTTAGGGAGAGGTTCTCTACTAGAGAGATCAGTTTGGCAAAAGTGCCCACACAAGAGAACATTGTAGACCTTTTCATGAGGGCTCTGCCTAGGGAGAAGTTTGAAGCTTTCCACAAAGCTTTGGCCTTACTTCCTTTTGTGGATTAATTCCACATAGCTTGGCACTTCCTTATACATGAGTGCTAGATCCTTGTTCACTGCATCACTCCTAGGGGGGATTTGTTGATATATTTAGGTTGTGATGTGTGTGCAAACACACTAGGACTGTCGGGGCACTTTTTTTCCTCTTTAGGAGGTTTTTTTCCCCTGGCTTGTATATATGCCTATAACCCTAACAGCTCACTTATCTTTGTACATTCTCTTGGTAATACATTCAATATTGTGTGTTGTGCTCCAAGCTTCTTCTTCTTCTTCCTTGTCTTGTTCGCATGCTTTCGTAGACCTCAAACTCCAACAAAATATACCTTCTTTGAGTCAAGTATATCCCTTGATTTGTATAGATTACTTGCACCCCTAAGAAAAATGTAAGTTCTCCAAGATCAGTGATCTTGAATTCCACCTACATATGCTTTTCGATTCTTTCTATCCCAATTACATTATCACCTGTCATAATTATGTCATCTACATAAACCAATAGGTAGATAACTTCATTATGAACTCTTTTGATGAATAATCAAGGATCCCAATTGCTTGATTTGAATCCTTGATCTTGTAAGTAGGTTATCAATCTATAGTTCGAAGCTTTGGATGCTTGTTTTCAACCATATAGTGCCTTCTTGAGCTTACGTACATAAATAGGATAATTAGGGTTTTCAAACCTTGGATGTTGTCATATATATACCTCCTTACTAATCCATCCATTGAGGAAGCATTTTCACATCAAGTTGAAGTAGCTTCCTAACACTCAACAAGTGGTTGAACATGGGATAAATCGATTATCAAGATATGTCCTCTTGGTCTTTTGTAAGCTTTGTACACTGCTATTGTTGTCTTGATGCATTGTTTTTGGCCTTCGCATGCATTTAGCGGATGGCATTTCATCCACATCAGGCAATGTGGGCTTGATTTCCTATCTCTCCATAGCCAACTTATTTCTCTCCTCGCTAAGGTTTCCATTTTGATGTTAAGAGTTCTTTTAAGTGCAAGCAACCAGTGATCAAGGAAGCATTCAATAACCGTAGGCTATTTGTCACCTTATCCAATCCTCTAGCTGATGTTGTAGTTTTCCCCTTGATAATTCTTTAATTTCCATCCACTAGGCTCTATTGCATTTCTTCAACCAATGTCTTTCCTTTCCTTGTGTCTCATTTAGCTTAATGCATGCCCCTATGGGGCTTTGGGCAGAGTGTAAGGTTATTAATGAATTCCCTTTTTCTTTGATCGTCTTCACATTTTTCTCTTTCTTATCTCCCCCTCCGCACGTCCCTGCTTTGGAACGTTTTCATCCCCAATAGGCTTTTGATGGTGATGTGTGTAAGTTTGATATATTCTTTGTTTTTTTTTTGTTGAGTAGATTTTATTCTCATATCATAAACTCCTTCCATTGAGCTGATTTCACACCATCATTCGGAGCTTGATGATGGTCAACAAAAATGTGTAGCTCATATGCTACTAATCTCACATTTAAATTAGTGGGCATCTTTAAGAAGAGTGTGAAAAATGCTTCTTCAAATGTTTTGTAAGTATGGATGTGGCAAAAACATCAAGCATAAAGAATAGGCCATAATGGTTAATCTGCTAGGTGTAATAAAGAGATATAAAATGGTGCACTCCTTGATTAAGTCGATAAAATTCAAACGTGTATACTCTGCATGCTTGAAAACTTTTAGTATAGTAAGGATCATGCAAATGATTTTATTTGTGAGCTTTATTGTCAATTCTGGGAACGAGCATGTCTAGATTGTCAAAATTGAATGGTGATGATCGTGTAACCTTTTGTTGGGAAATAGTTATGGGGTGGGCTCAGTAAAAGAGGAAATTTCAGCCATTGATTATTGATGGTGCCTTTCTTTTGTCCTTCCCAAAATTCACACCATGGTCTTCTTCGTGGCACATGACAAAAAGATTGATTGAATTGTAATAAATATGATGCTTCCTACCAATGCACCCATAATGTTGCATTTTTCTCCAAAAATATGTTATACCAAATAGGATCATCTGCATCGAATTCTTCTTGTGTATATGTAAAAGTATTCACTATAAAATTCAGATCTTGGTATGGATCCTATTGGGTACCTCTTTTGATGTACTGTCATGTTTGTTCTTTTATTATTCCATATGGCACATTGAAAGGCTTTATTATCTGATCGAGATCTTAGCTTTTTATCTTTTCCTCTTTCATACTCATACTACTTCCTCTTCAAAGTTCTCCATCATACGAGACACTAGGAGTGCTCGTTCCTTCTAGTCTAAGTTTGCACTATAGGCCATTGGAATATTCTCATGAATTATCTCTTGTTGATCTCATATTGGAGATGGAACGATTGGGGGGAGAAAGAGGATGTACCTCAATCTCCTCATTAGGCAGATTGGGATTTGGCACTACTTGTGTCCCCATATTCATCATTTGAGCTCTATTTGCATCTTGGAGCTGTAAGATCTATTTGTGCAGTTGTGCAATAATTTGGTCTTTTTGGGTTACTTTGCTCTGTACCACCTGTAACTCAGCTTCTACCTTGATTTTCCTCTCACATATATACTTTAATTTTTCTGCATCATTTTGATAGTACTCAGTGTAGTTCTTCATAGCTTCATTGCAATTTCTTTTTAGCTTGGTAGTATCTTGGGTATATTTCACATCTCGCTATGTATGTAGTTCTTTTTCAGTGTTGATTTGAGTAGCAAAATCTTCAAGCTTCTTTTTTAGATTATGAATCTCATCATCATTTGGCAGCGACTCTTTGATGGGTTGGTTGAGTGACAGGGATTTCATTAAATCTTTATTCATACTCCTCAAAGAGTCTGCTTCTTCCATGTATCCTTTTATCTATGTTTTAAGGAGTTTGCTTCTTGTAGAGATGCATACATTTTGTGCTTCATACTATGTACATTTTCTATGGAGTTCTGCCTTCTCCTTCATTGTTCATTCTGATTCGTGGCTGATCTCTTTAACTTTAGAATGAAAATTAGCATTTTCACTCATTAATCTATTAATTTTGCATAGTGCTACTGTTAGTTCTCTTTGAAATTTTCCAAGCTCTACCTAAGTCTCTAGCAATTATTCAGATAGATTCTTGCTCAAGGCTTTGAACTGATTTTTTTTCCACATGATCTTGTTTGCATTCTTTAACAGCTTCCATCAGTTCTTGTTGTGTGTCTGTGGCACTTTGAATCATATGCTTAACCACTAGTTTTAGTTGTGCCACATCTACATTCAACCATGTCTTTGGGATGATCAGTGGTTCACCCATTTCTATGTCTTTCCTTTTGAATGTATGTAAGGTTTCATTGAATGGTTGCCTTATTTGTAATTGAACATTTGGTTCGGCATGTTTCCTTAGTGTTGCTTCGATGATTCAAATTGTGAAGTACTTGCATGGTCCTCTTTTCATTGGCTAGTCACTTCCTGCTGATCAACCATTTGATCCAACTCATCCCATTGACCATCATCCTTCACATCCATGTTCATATCAACATTCAAGGTGGATTGATATTCATCATTTTTTTATCTCGAATACAAGCTTGATTCTTCTAATCCGAGCTCTTTATAGTGATACATGCAAGATAATCTCTTGATTGCATCTTGTTTACCTTTGGCTTCCACTCATTTGATGATAGTAATGACCCTAGACATTGACATTCACTTGTCCTTCCATGTATGTATGATTGGCTTGTAGAGCTTCTTCCGATTCCACCTTGGTAATAGGAGGTGGTTGAGCAAGAGTTGATCTGGGTACTATATGGACTCGTTTTGCTGATGCAGTTGTGGTCACTTCTTCAAACTCCTTAATCCTTTTAGGTCCTCTTATCTTTGGCTTTGAACTTATCACGGCCTCCTGAGTTTCCACAATGACCCATTTCTTCTTAGGGACTGAGGCTCATTTCACATACTTTGCCATTTCCAATGTTGAAGGAATTTCCCGTATGTGTTCCCAAATTTCCAAAGCATGATATATCAAAATAGGTAATGCAGTATTTCCATTTAGGAACTTCTTGATTCCCCACTACTTCCTAGCTTAAAATAATCTCTTCTGTACATACGAGGTCACATTGATTTGATTTCCCACTTGCTTCACCACATGAGATAATAGTTGAGCCATTATCTTTTGAGGAGTTGTATATCTGTGCATATTTGGGAAATAGAAGTGTTGATGCACTAGGTGCACTTCATCCTCTATTTCCATGTGATTTATATCCAAAAAATTTTGCTTTTTCACTTCATGAATTTCATCCTTCAAGTCCACGATGCCATCTTTAGTCCATCCAAAAACATCTTTGATCAATTCATGCATAAATCTGATGGTTTTTAAATTTTTGTGCAATTCAGTGACTTGTGCTTCTGGGATTGATGGTTTATCAGCTCCTGAATGTATAGTATTCATTATTTGGGTACACCTTTCAAAGTTCGATTTGTAAATTAGAAGCTTCAAGTAAGCCTCTATTCTAGCTTTATTCCATGTCTTGATGGTTTTGGGCATACTCTACATGATATGGAAGTCCTACCCCATCATCAAAAATTGATGGTCATGATCCATGATGTGTAATGTTATAAAAACGAGGTGATCCTTGATAGGTTGATTGTCCCTAAACCACTCATCATGAGCCTTAATTGCACATTCCAAGGGAAATTCAACCACTTTCATTGGTTGCATTTCTTCAGTATCCCCGGAAGCCATATGCACTTAAACCAGTGATTTGGTTAACATGAGAGAGTACGAAAACTTAATGAGTTCCATAGTGTGCATGCATCCAATTTCAAGTGATTCCCCTCTCGCATAAGGTGAATTTTTCCTTGATATTACCAATACCTGAATATAGGTTTTTTTGGTTTTATTTCATTTTTTTTGTTGAAAAAAGTTCGTAAGAAGATTAGCCATAGTCATATCAAATATGGAGACCTAAGATAACTCAAGCTTTGTCTTTGAGGCTTAGATTTGCTATGTCTTTGTGGCTTTATGTTGATCTTTGTTCACTTTAGCTTGTCATTGCTCTAGTGCTTCTTCCTTTGTCTTGATCCTCTAGATGGATCTACTCCGTCTATTTGATTTCCTTTGTTTCCTTTATTTTGATAAGCATCTATACTCTTGATAACTCATAATAGTCTTTGTTTGAAGCTTGATTACTTCATCGGATGCCTTGACATCCTTCTTAGCTTGCACTAGGGTCTTCCTTGGAATCCAAACTTGTTTCTAACACCTCTGAGCATCCATAAGTTTTTTAGGTAGCCATGCTTGAATTGTCTTTGCATTGATTTTTCTTGTTTTTTTTGCTTGTAATGATTGCCATCGTTTAGGGTTTCTCGATTGTAGTTGCCTCTATATGCAATGTTACTCTACTCCTTCTTAATGCCAAGCTAGTAGATAAGTCACTACATTCCTTTTGAGAATTAATATCCTCGCTATGGCTCTCCGGAATGTTCTCTTGAGAAGGAAATGTGGGTTGTTCACTTGTAGTAGAACAAGGTTTTGGATTGACACACAAAATAGGTTGAATAGTAGATTCTTTAGATTGAGAATTTTTTTTAGGCTCTAAATCATGCATACTTAGACTAGTTTTTAGTTTTTTTCTATTTAAACTATCGTCTTTAGAGGTTTCTCATCTAGGAGGCTAAAGACTTCTCTATGTCCTATTTTGGCATATATATCATAGGGCAAGATTCACGGGCACCAAAAATGTGTGTACCTAAACTCACAAGGTCTTAGGCATTTGTGACAAGTAAGATTGTACCTCACACATCCAACAAATGCGTATAGTGGTGGATTGATGCACACATTAAATTATCAAACTAAGAGTATGACCCGATCAAGTGCATGGAAACATGTCCTAAGGTGATGGTTAATGTAGGAAAAAAAGCAAAAATCCACCTAATATAACACCTCTTACACAAAAGTGTGTATCATTATTCTTAGTGGAGCAGTAGACACAAATCAAGCAATATCTCTCAGCTTCCATACCCAAATATAGTCAATAGCGGGTTGATTTTGAAGCTCTCAAATGAGACGCATTGAATTCTGGTATTTTTAGCTTGATCGGACCTCTCTACTCCAACTTATGCCCAAAACAATAGAGTGGTGGGAATCACCTACTCGCACCTAAAGACTCAAGGGGTAGAGAAGGAGCAACTAATTTCTGCTCATGAAGTCTTACCAGATAGTTCACTTGTGTAGAATCTTCTTAATGGTTTCGCAGTTTCATATCAGAGTTTTGCTTCCACTCTTCAATTGATGATGAAAGGCAATCCAAATGCCTTAACATTTGAGGAGTTAGTCTCTGTTTTTTTGCAGGAAGATTAGTCCAAGCAAAAGAGGTCCATTATGTGTGTTGCAGATCAAGCTTTCGTAGCTAGTCAAAAGGGCAAAGGTAAATGGGGCTCATCTACTAGTAAGCAAAAAATTTGCTAATTCTGCACATTAAAAAAGGGAAGACAAAGAGGAGAAGAAAACAAAAAACCAAAAACCGTTTTGCAAATAGTGTAATGGAAATGATAATGTCATAAAGGGTTTTCCGAAATTAGCTACAAAAGAGGCAAAGGAAAAAGAGGCGGGAATGGTTGTTGCAGAGGGCTCTACACCGAAAATAGAGTCTGCTAATCTTGTGCAGAATGAAGAATGGGCATTTAGTACTCTTTGCATTTATGACCCCTCTTCTCATGAACAATGTATATCTATAGTGGAATAAGATGTTTGGTACTTGATAGTGGGGCAACCAAACATATTACCTAGAAGTGCAGTTTCTTCAGTTCACTTGAGCCTACCCCTACACAGAATATTCTCACATGCACTAAAAACTCCTCTTATCCTATAATGGGAGTTGGTAAGATCATTTTTCCTGCTTTTGATGGTAGTTCTTTCAATTTTTCAAATGCTTTGTTTGTCCTAGGGATTCAAAAAAAATGTTATCAATTTTAGCATTAGCCAAGGTTGGCTTGGTTGTGAAATTTATTGATGACACATGTATGGTCCATGATCTGTCAAATGGCAATGTTATTATTGCTTCTAGCATTTTATGTCATGGCCTGTATAAGCCCATAGATTATGCAAAATCTGTGAATGATTCAGCATGTGCAGTTCAAAATTTGTAGGCTATGTCAGATGCAAAGCTTTGGTCATCTAAATTATGCTAGTTTGCTACACCCGTAGAAATTTGAAATGGTGTCTTCTCTGTCCAAACTTGAGACACCTTGTAAAAATGTTTGTGAAGGCTCTATTTTGGGCAAAATGTAGCTTTCCTCCTTCCTAAAAGATGGTTCAGTTCCAACTACTGAGAAATTGTAGCTTGTTCATAGTGATGTTTGTGGTCATATGCAGACACCCTCTTTTGGGAACTACCTTTATTTCGTGATGTTTATTGATTATTTTTTCAGGTATGTGAGAAATGCTTGAATGATGTGTGTGTGACTCTCCTCCCATCCATATATACCCTCTTCTACTCTAAAAATAGCAATGATCTAGAATAGTCTAGTACTACATGTGTACATCATGCAACACTTATTCCCATTACTACTGAATACCTTAGGATATCCCCCGATCTTGGGACCTTGGCTAGTTGGCCCTTGTCCCTCACACACATGGATTGATCCCTATGGATCAATTTCATGATCCTTGAGTGTCAAACATTGATCCATAGGGATCATGACATTGATCCATAGGGATTAGTCCATGTGTGTAAGGGACAAGGGCCAACTAGCCAAGGTCATTCATACATGGACTGATCCCTATGGATCAATGTCATGATCCCTGTGGATCAATGTCATGATCCCTGTGGATCAATGTCATGATCCCTGTGGATCAATGTCATGATCCCTATGGATCAATGTTTGACAAGGCATGCATGGGTGTATCCACTCAAAGCAAAGTCTGAAGTGTTTATGTGCTTCAAATAGTTTTTGGTTTTTTTTTTAAATCTTTCAACGTGTAAAATGGGCACCCTCCATTCTTATCGAGGGGAGGAATACATGTCTTTTGATTTTAATGCATTTCTAGTTGAATGTGACATAAAACATCAGTGTACAATGTTGCATACACCTCAACATAATGGAGTTGTTGGAAGAAAGAGCAGGCCTCTCATGGAGATAGCAAGGTGTACGGTCAAAAGTAAGGCTTTACCACATAGCTTCTGGCTTGAGGCTATTATGTGTGCAACATATGTACTTAATAGATGTCCCACTAAATCATTCCATATGAAGCTTGGCATGGTCACAAGCCATTTGTTGCTCATCTAGGTGCTTTGTGTTGTTTGGCATATGCATTAGTGCCTAAACCACAATGCATGAAATTGGATGATAAAGAAGTGAAAAATATTTTTGTTGGGTACAGTTGTAAAAGAAAAGGCTATTATTTGTATCATCCATAAAGTAAACGCACTTTGGTTAGTGGTGGTGTTGTTTTTGTGGAAGATGCAATTCAGCCATTACTTTCATGTACCAAGGAGACTTTTGTTAGCTCTAGAGATGTGTATGACACTTTGCTGCCTCTTTCTACAAGTAGTAGACAATCAAGTGTTGGTCCAAATGAGACCATTTCTGAGGCTTCATAGGTTTCATGTGGTGATGTAGATCATTCCATTTCTTATGCATATTTACATGATGCACTTCTTGATGAGAGGGCTGATATGATGGAGGCACAAACTATGCAAAAATGGCTAGTGTAGACTTTGCAAGATAGCAAATTAGATGCACCTCTATCATATCATACTCGTTTAGGCTCTCGTAGTGCTTCTTTTGCATCAGATTTCAATGGTATGGCTCCCTCTACTCTTTGTGATGAGAATGATCCTATTTTGTTTGATCAAGCACAAAATTCAAAAAATTGGATGGTTGCCATGCAATTTGAATATGATGCTATTATGAAGAATGGTATGTGGTCTTTATGTGATTTGCCTCCTGGAAAGAAGGCCATTGGCACTATGTGGGTATACAAGTTGAAGTGTAATTCTGATGGAATAAGGCTAGGCTTGTTGCAAAAGGTTATGCTCAAGAAAGGGGCATTGATTTTGATGAGACCTGTTCTCCCACATGTCGAATGACTACTATTCATAGCATCTTTGCACTTGCAGCTCATCATGGTTGGAATGTACATTAGTTGGATATCAAAAGTGCATTTCTAAATGGTGACTTACATGAAGAAGTGTATGTTCCTTAGCCCCATGTTTTTATGTAGAAAGTGCATGAAAACAAAGTGTGCAGGTTGAAAAAGGCATTATATGGTTTGAAGCAAGCACCACGTGCTTGGTATGAAAAGATACATTCCTTCTTGATTAACATGGTTTCGAGAATATTCCAACTGAGAGCACCTTATATGTTAAGTATGAAAATGATGTGCTTCTAATCATTGTTGTCTATGTTGATGACATGTTGCTCATTGGTCCTAATGAGAAGCATATTGCTGATTTTAAGGCTGATTTGCATATCTCATTTGAGATGTTTGATTTGGAGCATTTTAATCATTATTTGGGCATTCACTTTATGCAAGCTGATGGTGGAATAGCTTTGTGTCAAACAAAATATATTGACACATTATTGCAACGTTTTGGCCTTGAACACTACAAACCTATTGCCACTCCTATGGAGATAGGTTTACAGTTGAGTCTTCATGATGCTCGAGATGCATTTGATGTTGTTCTCTATTAGCAGACCATTGGATGTTTGATTTACTTATGCATAACTTGGCCTAATATTTGGGTTGTTGTCTCACATATGAGCAGGCTTATGCATTGCCCGAGTTTCAAGCATTGGTAGGAAGTTAAGCGCATCTTTTGCAACTTGAGTAGTACTTAGCTACTTGGATTGCTTTATCCCAAGGGGGGATCAATACTCCCAGATTTACATGCTTTTTCTAACTTTGACTGGGCTGGTTGCTATGACACTCATGTGTCCACCAGTGGTTTTTCCTTCATGCTTGGTAGCTCATGCATATCTTGGTTGGGCAAGAAGCAGCCTACTCTGGCTGCTTCTAGTTTTGAGGCTAAGAATAGGGAAGCTTTCATAGCAACTGTTGAGTGTGTGGCTTAGATGCCTTATGGCAGATTTAGGTGTTGGTCAGTCTTATGTCTGTTATCATTAGTGTCCATGTGAAAGGCCAAATGGCCATCAAACACTTTTGTGTATGTTCTTTAATAAAACATATAGTAGCCTAGTCAGCCACAGATTATAAGTTTGACTGCATTTGTAACATCTGAGAAGTCTATGTTCGTGTTCCCTGTGTACTGTTTTTTTTTTGCATATTTTGCAGCCTCTGAGTAGAGTACCATGTGCAGTGCTTGGATTTCGGTATTCTACTCTGAGGATATCATTGTGGAGCTCTCATTAAGGAGAGCACACCATGGTGCATTGCCATCAAAATACTTCACTAGTATTATAGCATTTTGATTCAAAAGCTTTGTTTCTTTTGTGTGTGTGAAGCAAGCACCTACACACCCACCCAAGGCTTAGGACTAAGGCCGCAACCAAGGCATAGACCTTGGCATACTTTGTCATCGGAGTCACCGAAGTTGGCATCGTTGGCTACGTGCGAGGGAGGACCTCAACGATCAAGGAAGATAGAGGTCCTCGGTACTTCCCAAGAGGTCACCCATCCCAGTACTATTCCCCTCGAAGCTCATTTAACCATGGCAATCTCTTGCCACCAAGCTACACTCTTGTCGTGTCTCAAGAAGGGGAAAGACTAAGGTTAACATTACCTTGAACATGTTTTGGTCCCTCAAAGCTTCATCCTTTACTTTCAAAGCCTATTTTTGAAGCAATTTTGGGGTGATTTTTGGAGCTAGTTTGGAGTACTTTCATGCATAGTTCTCTTCACACAAGTTTCTCAAAAGGTTTCCAGTTGTGGTGGGAGAAACTACTACAAATTTATGCAGGTTTTAGAGCCTAAACAATAGAGTTGACAGACACTTTTTGGGTTGTGCATTCATCCTTTTTGTGTCATTTTATTGCATATATTGATCACATACTATGTATGCTTTTGTGGATACCACTTATGTGCGTGCATGTGGTCATTGATATTGCAGTTATGTTTTTGCATAAAGCCTTTTATGTTTGATAAAGAGGGTCGTGGTGAGGTTTTCCTAATTGGGAGAGAGCTAGATGTTGGGATCTCTTCAGTGATGTAGGTGGAAGACTTACCTAGCCTCACTATAGGAGATGCATGATAGTTGTTCATAGCTGCTCGATAAGCCTAGTTGGCTTCTTTCGGGTAACTGATTATATGCAATGGAGTCAGTGATTCATTATGTAGGTAAACATGTCAGTACTTGCAACTTTATGATATTTTGACACTGGTCATATGCTCATTTTGCAGAGGATACTCTGGCAAAATTTTTCTATACTTTTTGGTTTTGTCAACTATATAATGGTCGATTTACTCCTTGATCACTTATTGGTGTGAGCACATTTATTCTCACATACTCCTTTTTGTTGGTCATTACTATTCACTAATTCATTTTTTTGGGAAGATTGCTAAATTCTCTCCCAGAATCTGACATTTAGTCATCCTTCTTTGAGCTTTACTGGGGTTTGGAATCTTCTATCTCCATTATCATTCTATTCAATTCTCTATGAGCATGGCATCAAAGGTCTCAGGCATGTCTAGTGGATCAGGGTCTAGTGCCAGTGTTCCAAGGAGGAGCTATAACTTACAGGGCAAAGACCATTTTAAGATCCAAAAATTTGATGGCACAAACTTTTCTCTATGGAAGAATCCGATTAAAGATGTGGTGATTCAGAGGAGGCAATGGAAGCCATTAAATGGAATCTCAAAGAAGCCTGTTGACATGGATGAATATGATTGGGATGAGTTAAATGAAATGGTTAGGTCTACCATTCCATTGCGCTTGGCAGATAATGTTTACTTTATAGTATTAGACTATGAAAGTGCAGAGGAGCCTTGGAAGAAGTTATGCAATACATATGAAAAAGAGACAGCATCAAATAAAGTGTATCTGATGAGAAAATTATATGATCTTTGCATGAAGGACACAGATAGCATTGCAGCTCATCTAAATGAGTTTGATGCTATATTCTCCTAGTTACAGGCTCAGAAAACGGATATGGATAATGAAATGAAAGAAGTCTTGTTGTTATGCACCTTGCCATCATCATGGCATACATTTTGCACAGCTATTAGCAATAGTGCACCTAGTGGTAAACTGGTCTATGATGACATATGTGGAGCACTCTTGAGTGAGGAGATTTGTAGAAAATCTATGGTTGGCACTCAAAGTGAAGATGCATATAATGTTCATGATTCTTACCAAGGAAATAATCAACAATGCGGTAGGAGAAAGAATAAGGAAAAGAATGGTCAACGGAATAAGAGTAGAAGTAAATCGAGGAAGAAGAATATCGAATGCCATTATTGTCATAAGAAAGGACACATGAAGAAAGACTATTATGCATTAAAGAATGCTAAAAGTAAAGGAAAGAACGTTGATGGGCATGCTAAACAGCTACGTGCACCATCTACCTCGAATGTGAAGATTGAAGAAATTAATGTTATTTCTAATGATGTTGATGTGTTGACACTTGATAGCACTATGCCAACTGAGGCTCTTATGGTTGATTCTCTTTCCCACACATGGCTGCTAGATTCTGGTTCTTCTTTCCATGTGAGACCACACAGAGAATGGTTCTCTAATTATGCAATAAAGTCTCTTGGTACCATGAGACTTGGTGACTCTTACTAGTGTGACATTGTCGGCATCAGAGATGTGGTTGTACGGTTCATTGATGGTTCAAAGTTTACTATGCATAATGTATTTCATGTACCTCACTTATCATTTAGTTTGATGTCAGTTGGTCAACTTGATGACCTTGGCTACGAGGTGGTCTTCTATGCGCAGTCCTTTCGCATATCAAAGGGCAATATGGTTATTGCAAAAGGAAGCAAAGTTGGCTCACTTTATCCTTTATTTGTATCACAAAAAAAACACTTGTTAGCTGTTACTGAACAACCTATGGCTTGTATTTGGCATGGCCGTTTGGGCCATATATCATGTAGTGGAATGGAAAATCTTTCTTGTTCTAGCTACTTACCTGTGTTATCTTTCTCTGATTTTTCATTTTTTGAGCATTTTCAATATGGAAAGCAAACTAGAAATGTGTACAAGATGCACATTGACTCTTCAATTCAGCCTTTAGATCTTGTTTGTACAGATGTGTGTGGTCCTATGCCCACAAGGACGTTAGGTGGTTCTCTTTATTTTTTCACTTTCATAGATAATGCTACTAGAAAATTCTAAGTATATCCTATCAAAGCAAAGGATGAGGTATTCCCTACTTTCAAAAAATGTCTTGCTTCAATTGAGACTGAAAAAGGAACTAAGCTTAAGGCTTTGCGTTCAGATAATGGGGGTGAGTATACCTCACATGAATTCAGCCTTTTTTGTCATTCTAGAGGAATTAGTAGAGAGTTTATTGCTCCTTATACCCCAGTATAGAATGGCGTAGTTGAAAGGATGAATAGAACTATTCAAGATAGAGTAGTTTCTATGGTGCATCATGCAAACGTTTCACAAGGCTTTTGGGCAGAAGTAGTATTGACTTCAGTTCATGTGATTAACCTTTCACCTAGTACTGCCAAAGTTCTGAAAGTGGCATAAGCGTTATGACCCACATATGTGAAATTCAGCAAGGATGATTGCCCCAAATCAGATGGGGAAAAGGAATTCATGACCAAAATTCCTTATCATTCTTCTATTGGTAGTCTCATGTATGCTATAGTAGCTTCAAGACTAGACATTGCATTTGCAGTGGGAGTTGTGAGCAGATATATGTCTAATCCAAGAAAGCAACATTGGGAAGTAGTCAAGATGATTTTGAGATATCTGACTGGCACTAAGTACAAGTGTCTATGCTTAGGTAGAGGAAAAGCATCCATTATTGGTTACACAGATTCTGACTATGTTGGTTGTGTAGAAAATTGTAAGTCTACATCAGGGTACATTTTTCATTTTGCTTGAGGTACTATCTCTTGGAGATATCGTCTTCAAGAATCTACAACTATTTCCAGCACAAAAGCACAGTATGTTGCAGCAAGTGAGGCATGTAAGGAAGCATTGTGTCTTTCTCATCTAGCTTGTGATATGAGTCTACCTCAACATGTACATAGTTTGCTCAGTGATAGTCAGAGTGCCATTGCTTTGTCTAAGAATCTAGTCTATCATGCAAAGACCAAACACATTGAGGTGAGGTATCACTTCATTAGAGATTGCTTAGCTACGAAGCACATTATTCTTGAGAAGGTTCATACTCGAGATAATATTGTAGATGCTTTGACTAAAGCTCTACCACAGGATAGCTTTCGACGCTATTATCACTTGATGGGGGTTACTTCATTCATGATCTTATGTAGTCACTTGTAAGTAACATGTCCATCCCGTGGGAGGTATAGCTTGTATACTTACACTTGGGTATTCTTTATCATTCTTCATTTTCCTCCCATAGTTATTTTGGCCATATTGGCCTTTAGTGGGAGATTGTTACCATTAGTATCCATGTGAAAGGCCAAATGGCCACAAGACACTTTTGTATATGTTCTTTAATAAAACATATAGTGGCTTGGTCAGCCAAAGACTATGAGTTTGATCGTATTTGTAACATCTAAGAAGTCTGTGTTTGTGCTCCTTGTGTACTGTGTTTTTTTGCGTATTCTATAGCCTCTGATCGGAGTACCATGTGCGATGTTTGGAGTTCAGTTTTCTACTCCGAGGATATCGTCGTGGAGCTCTCCAAAAGGAGAGCACACTGTGGTGTATCACCATCAGAATACTTCATTGTCACCACCATCTTCACTGACAATCAGAGCACATTGGTAATTGCGAGGAACCATGTGTTCTATACTCGCACTAAGCACATTGAGGTCTACTATCATTATGTTAGGGAGAGGTTCTCTGCTAGAGAGATAATTTTGGCATATGTGCCCACACAGAAGAACATTGCAAACCTTTCACAAAGGCTTTGCCCGGGGAGAAGTTTGAAGCTTTTTGCAAAGCTTTCAGCTTAGTTCCTTTTGTGGATTGATTCCACGTAGCTTGGCACTTCCTTATACATGAAATCCAACTCCTTGTTCACCACATCACTCCCACAGGGGATTTGTTGATATATTTTGGTAATGATGTTTTTGAACACACTAGGACCATCAGGGAACTTTTTTCCCCCTTTAGGAGGTTTTTCCCCCGACTTGTATATATGCCTTTAACCCTAACCTGTCACTTATCATTGTACATTCACTTGGTAATACATTTAGTATCGTGTGTTGTGCTCCAAGCTTCTTCTTCTTCCTTGTGCTATTTGCATGCTTCTACATATGTTAGAGAAGTTAATTGCTGATTTTCTAGAGTGATGGGTTTAACTACTCCCTACTATATTATGGGCTTATCGCACCAGCTATAAAGTTACTACCAGTTGTACACCCTTTAAATTAGCCTATGGTTTGGAACCTAATGCACCAATGGAGATCTTTGTGCCTATTTTAAGAGTTTCCATTGATCAAAAACTCCTTCTAGAGGATTCTCTTTTTACTCAATTGAATGAACTCCGCATGCTTGATGAGCAATGGTTTGAAAGTTCTTTACTGATGTAGGAGCTTCAAATTCATCAAGCATGTACCCATGATTGTTTCCTAAAAATGTCAGTATTCAGTTAAGGGTAGTTAATGCTCTTTTATAATTCCAAATCGGATCGTGCTGCACAAAAATACAAAGTCCAGTGGTTTGGCCCTTACCAAGTTTTGGATCAGTTAGGTTGAGCCACATTTTGACTCGAGACTCTGACTAGCGAGCTATCACCATCCCCAGTTAATAGCTCGAAGTTATAACAATATTACAATGACTTAAATTTGTGATGCCACATCATCGCACGGGACCTACTTGTAAGAAAATAATATCACAACGGAATAGACCAATAGACAGAGTTGAGAGAAAAACGCAAACAAAGATAGACGTAGACTAAGAGATAGAGAACTCAAATTCTTAGATTGTCGAGCATAATGCAATTACAATGATGTTGATGTCCACCCATGCGCTCCCAATGTGGTGCTCAAATGGCAATCTAGATAGACTCTAGATGAAGGGCTTAACCTAGGCCATGCTTATATAGCTCAACCTGGGCTTATATGCAATGCTATGTAAAGCTCAACCTGGGTCGTGCTTATATAGCTTATAGAGGGAAATTCGATATAGATAAACGCAATCATGAGATACACAATAGTCGGAAAAATATACAATCCGACAATATCTCCATGACCAGAAGTCCTATCGTCTCGGCCCTATGCGTCGGGGGGAATAAGCCCTCTGAACCCCGCAAAAGGGGGCAAGCCCCCCTCTGCACTCCCGCCATTAACGTTCTATGGGGAAACCGTGCGACACCACAGGGCCTTTATTTTCACCTTGAATGGCAACCCAATTGCCCAGAAGTTTATGCCCTACCTAACCTAATGGCTAGGTTCACAAAGATCATCTATAACCATCAAAAGTCACACAAAGACCTCATCTAACTTAGAAGTTAAGGTTCCACAAATGTTCGGGCTCTCATAATGGCTTCTCCTCATAATGGGTGCCTTACAACTTAGAGCACCATGGATCATTTATGGTCACATGAGGGTTGCTAGAAGGGATAACTCTAACCCTTCTGGGTAGTACTACTCATAAGTCGTGGAAAATGATTCACAAAATTCAATGCCATCAACTTGTGAGTAGCCCTATGCAACAAGTGTTGCTTTGTACTTTTCTAGAGTACCATGAGCCTTGTACTTTAGCTTCCAAACCCACTTGGTGCCAATGACTTTACGCTTAGGAGGTTGATCCACTAGCTCCCAAGTTCCATTATTCATGATATTGTTGTATTTTGTTTGCATGGTAGCCATCCAATTCGGATCATGGAGTGCTTCTTCCACATGGGTTGGTTCCTTTGCTTCTTCTTGAATGAGATCAGCCATCAGGGCCATGTTTACAATATAGGCGCTTGCCCATCTCTATTCCTCTATTCTCTATGATTGCCTCAGTCCATCTACAACTTGTACTAGTGATTATGGGATGGGTTTTACAGAATCATAGAGTTGCCTCACCTAACATGGCAATGGCTTTTGCACTTGGGTGACGACAGGTTGGTGACTTTCAGACTCATCATTTGAAGATGATGCTTCCTTCTCTTGTGTAGAAGGGATAGCTCTTGGGCTAGGTTCATAGTGGATTGCCCCTTTGCCTGATTTGATAAAGTGGAAGCTCTCTTTTCCTCCTCCATTGCATGTGGCTGCTCCTCCTTAAACACCACATTGCAACTTGCCATGATCTTCTTAGCCTTAGGGTCATAAAGCTTATAAGCCTTCTTATCTTTGTTGTACCCTAAGAAGATACATTTGATGCTTTTTGGTGGAAGCTTGTTTCTCTCCCTATGTAGAACATGTACATAACATTCACTTCCAAATACTTTGAAATGGGAAACAAAACGATTTTCACCAGTATAGGCTTCTTGTGGAGTCTTTCCATCAAGTGCCTTGGTGTAGCTTTGGTTCAAGATGTAGAAAGCAATGTTGATAGCCTCTGCCCAAAATTGATTAGGCAAACCCTGTCCCTTAAACGTGCACCTTGCCATCTCCATGATGGTCTGAATCTGACATTTTGCAGCTATGTGCCACTATGAGTTGATGCTTGATTCCTTTACTCTTGCAAAAATCTTCAAACTCTAATGATGTGAACTCACCACCCATCTATCCTGAATTTCTTCATCTTCTGCCCTATTTGAGTTTCAACAAGTTGAAGCCATTCTTTAAACTTACCAAAAGCTTGTGCCTTATTGCAAAGGAACTACACCCACATCTTCCTGCTATAGTCCTCGACATGTAACATGAAGTAGGAAGATCTGCCCAAGGCCTATGTAGGCATTTTTCAGCACAAGTCAGTGTGCACCAACTCTAGAGGATAGCTTGCCCTGTTCTGGCTCATGCAAGCTTCACATGGTTCCTTCATTTCTGCAATCGACGATAGGTGTGCAACTATACCCCTACGATGCATCTCGTTCAATACAAGGATTCCAATGTGGCTGAATCTCTCATGCCATATCTTATTTGTGCCCACATTGCTAGTGGTTGTAAGAGCATATAACTCATACAAGTTGTTCCTCCTTATGCCGGTCCCAACAATGTTGTTGTTACTATCCACAATCTTAGCTCTTGTCCTACTGAAAGATACTTGATGACCTTGATCAGTTATTGAAGCTACTGAAAGTAGATTTCATTTGATTTGAGGAACATACAACACATTTGAAAGCTTTTTAACATCACCATTAGAGTTAATGAAAGAAACTATACCTTCACCCTCTACAGGACATCTTGCATTAATCGCTACCTTTACTGTGATGGGTTCCTTTAGAGTCCTCCATGAGTAAAGCACAAAATTCTTCAAAAGTTAGTGGTTGAGGTCTAATTTGAGTATTAAGAGCACTTACCAAACCATCAAACTTAGGTGGACAGATTCAAAGATACTACTGAGCTAGCTCCTCACTTGACTTTTGAACACCTGCTCCTGCCATTTGATCTCGTAGATTATTTATGCGAGTGATAAACACCTCTGTAGTCTCCCCATCGACAAACCTTTCTGTTGCTAGCTGATTCTCCAAGTTCTGAATCCATGTCTGATTACGAGTTTCATATTGATTTCTCAATATGTTCCATGCTTCACATGCCTTGGAAGTATGATGAAATGAGAGTCAGAAGACTATCAGAAGTACTTGTAACTAGATCACAAAGTACATCTTTCTTCGGGCTCATGATCAGTCCCAAGAACAGTCTCCAAAAGCTCATATGAATCAAGGATAGAAGTGATTTTAAACTTCCACAGGGTTTAGTTCGTACCATCAAGTTTACCTTCTATGGAGGCTGGTGGTTGTATCCGCAATGTTGGGATGAACGGCATCACTGCTACTCCTATCTGTGCTCCACCTACTCATGTTGACTAACCGCCTTGATTCCTAGTTGTAGATGATGATGTACCACTTGACATCTTCTCTCTCTTTTATCCTTGAGATCTCTGCAACCTCTACATTTTTGCTTCTACACCACTCAGAGCCTCTTGTGCTCTGATACCATGTAAGAAAATAATAGCACAATGGAATAGACCAATAGACAGATTTGAGAGAAAAATGCAAACAGAGATAGATGCAAGCTAAGAGATAGTAAACTCAAATTGTCAAATTGTCGAGCGTAATGCAGTTACAATGATGGTGCTTCCACCCGTGTGCTCCTAATGTGGAGCTTAGATGGTGATCTAGACAAACTCTAGATGAAGGGCTTACTAGTGTGCAATGTTATGTAAAGCTCAACTTGGGCTGTGCTTATAAAGCTTTTAGAATGGGATTCGGTATAGATAATTGTAGTCGTGAGACGCACAATAGTCTGCAAAATATACAATTTGACAATATCTCCATGACCAAAAGCCCTACCATCTCGGCCCTACAAGCCGAGGGGATAGGCCCCCTGGACCTCGTAGAAGGAGGCAAGCCCCCCTTTGCACTCCCCCCATTAAGGTTCTATGGATAACCTGCGCGATGCCATAGGGCCTTTATTCTCACCTTGAATGGCAACCCAATTGCCCAGAAGTTTATGCCCTACCTAACCTAATGGCTATGTTCACAAAGATCATCTATAACCATCAATGATCACACAAAGACCTCATCTAACTTAGAAGTTAGGGTTCCACAAATATTCAGGCTCTCATAATGCTTCTCCTCATAATAGGGGCCTTACAACTTAGAGAACCATTGATCATTTGTGGTTACATGGGGATGGATTATTGAGCATATCTAACAGTAGTGGCAGCACCCATGGTGCCATGCATGGTAATCCTCTTGCAGCACACATTTTCATGTCATGATTCCCTTTGATTTTCCCATCTTTTTTTACTTCTTCTATTTTTATCCTTCAGGTTATTCATCATTTTCAACTTCTCTTGTTTTGCATGCATTTCTACCTTATGCATTGTTCTTATGCTATCTATGGAAAATCTTGCACCCTTTAAACGCTTGCATATGGCTATGGTGGAGGAGATGGCCTCCTACCTTACTTGCCAATGGTTGCAAGACCTTTCCAGGTTGCAATGAGAGGTGGACCGCCCTTATCTTGATGCCTTGGCCATCACTCGCATTGTCATTGAATGCCCCAGTTCACATCATCTAGCACATTCCCATCTAGAGCACACCCCATTCTATCACAGTTCCCATCGTTGGCCATCGCTTCCACCTTCCTGATAATGGAGCAACCTGTGTTAACCTATTTTCACATCAAGGAATAACTATCCTCTTCACCAAACAGAGCTTGAATGAATACTCTATTTTGACCCCTCCTAAACCTGAATGCTCCGTTTTGCATTTGCTTGTTGTATCTCTTAACCAGCAACATAACCCCCATGGTATTTTGAGATGGTTTTATTCCTACCTGTTTCGAGTCGACACAAAATCCATCAATTGGGTCGCTTTGTAATTCCAAAAATCACATAAGGAAATAGCCATTTTTGTGGAAACCACAACAATGGGGTCACTTTGTTATTCCAAAAACTACATATTTTCTCAAGAGACCCCATTGTTGTGGATTCCTCTTCTCAAGAATCATCATCTCCTTCTCCCCTACACCCTAATGATGTTGGTCTTACCATGGAACCTTTGACTAGTGAGCCTATTCTTATTGCAGTCATTATTTCTAGCCCCCAACCTCCTTCATCCTCCACTATAGTGAGGACAATCCCCATTTCTATATAACAACCTTCCTCTCCGAAGTTTGTTGGGTATACCCTTTTCGTCAGCTCGATCGCCTTCTCCATCTACATATCGACTTGATCCTTCAACTTCCCAAACATGTCCTCCTTCGCAACGATGGAATACACCTTCCCCAATCCGTCTATCCAACCTTGGAATACACCTTCTAGACCATCTACTAGGTAGCACCCTTGTTTACCCACACCCTCTGATACTTCTTGGCCTTTCATGGTGAACCAAGCATTAAAATTACACAGCCTGGTTGGTGTGGGTTCTGTTTTGGTTCATGCACATGAGGTGATCAGGCATGATTTTAACGTAGTGCAAAAGCACAATCAATCCCTTGTGGTTGATAATGATATTCTGTGCGAGCAAGTTTCAACACTTGATGCTGAATTGGTTGAACGAGTAGCTTCTTGTAATCATCTAGCTAACTTAGCGGAGAAAGAGAAATGTCAAAAACAACTATTTAAAGTTTTCTTTTTTAGCAGACTACTAGAGAGAGGGAAGATGCTCTACGCCAAGTACATAATCTGCAGGAGGTGAATGATTGAGGTTAGTCTAATGTTGTTGCAATTTTGAAGAAGAATGAAGGTCTTCAAGCAACAATTAATGAAAACACATATAACTTACAACAACTTCAGAATGAGCACGATCAACTATTCAATAGAGTACATGACCTCCAATTCAATAATGCTACTTTGTTGGGAGAAGTTACCTGCCTCAATTCAGCTTTCAAAACCACTTAAAACAGGCATAAGTAGGTTGCTTCTGACTTATAGTCCACTTATGCTCAATTGGAGAAGGCCAATCACACCATTCACGAAGTGCTCTACCATGGTTTCTATGTGCAAGAGGAGATTGTGCAGCATCTCGCTGAGGATCAAGCCAAATCAGTGTTGTACAATAGCCAAATTGCTAGTTCATGGGCACTGGATGTTGTGTTGATGGACCAGACTACTTTTCAATCTTTGCTTAAGATAGCTCAAAATCTCTTATTTGATGAAGCTCAAGGAGCATTTAAAGTGGAAGTCCTTGATGAATTGGCACTTCCAAATGATGCAGAATTGAATGAGTCTACATCTAATTCCTCTTCGGGTTCAGCTCCTCCATTTGTGCCAGTGTTATGGCCATTGTCTACTATCAATGTAAATTCTTATCTTGTATATTTAAGGTCAATCATTGTAAAAAGGGATGTGATCCCTTCCAAGAAAAATATTTGATAGAACATTGGCATGGTGATGAGGATCATCAAAGAGTGGGTTGTCATTGGTGGTGCTTCGGTCACAGATTGCATCGGATGCTAAAATCTGCTAGATTGTTGTATTATGTTCTATTCTATTTTTTGTGGTGTATTAACCATTACTCTATTATACATGACTAATGGAGTGCTGATTATTTTTGTAATTGAAGTGCACTTTGTATGAATTCTAGTAGTGAATAGTGCTTTTACAAGAATCGGAGCAAGAATATTAAAGCATGAGGAAAAGTTAAGGGCCCTGCTACACGAATCCCTCCAGCTAAGAACCTTGATGACCTGTCCAGTCTGCAGTTGAAGAAATGTGTAGTCTATGTATTGGCTAAATAGTTGATCTATATGTTAGCAAGGTATTAGTATGGCAAATACTAGACCAAAGGTTAAAGCTAAGGTTAAAGCTAATTCCAAGGTAAAACTAAGCCAAAATCCTTTCCATCAAAAGGTCTAAATATGTTATACATCATACATTTTACAGATTGGGCTAACCTATAGACTTTAATCCTTACTTTATTCATAGCAGCATGACATCAACCCCTAAGAGATTCCAACCGCACTACTCCAAGCTTAAGTAGCTCATTTACCCAATACCGCCCCTCCCATCTAGGGAACCAATTTCCTGGTGTCTGCAACTATGTTTGTGGCATGTGTACTAGCACCAAGTTGTAAGGCTGCACCTCATTCTTTCATAAGTATGTATCATGATGTTCCTTGCGATTTGCTGAGTCCTAAGAATTCTTCCTTCTATCCACTCCCTACCTTCTTCAAGTTGATAGAGAGTTGAGAATCTTGTAGGTATACATTTGACCATTCACTTAGAACATATATTGAGTTCTAAGAGGCCTCTTGAGAAATTGAAAGGGTTCTATTGGACGTAGTCTATACACAAGTTTGAATGTTGAGAGCCTTATGTTATTTTTGTAGGCTAATCTATAGCCCTTAAGGTCCCCAAATAAGTAGTGCCCTAGCTAGAAGGATTCAATAGGCATTCTTTTTTAGTGAGAAAATAATCACCTACTTTGTGCTTTTTGCTTGCTCATTTGCTCTTGGATAGTATGCACAACAGTTCTTGTAGCAAATCCTAGGTTGAAAATCTCAGGCACTACCTTGTTGATGAAATGGACCACTTGATTTCTGTGAATTTCCAAGAGATAGAAATACCTAGAAAATATGTTTTTATGTAGGAATTCAATAATTGTATCAACACTTGGGAATCAATAGTTTCTAGCCACTTGGTGGAAAAATCAAATTCCAGGAGCAAGTACTTCTCGTTCACTATGAATGGAACAAGAAAGATCATGTCTATGAAGTAACGCTCCCATTTTTCAAAGGTTTTCCAAGTTATTGAAATTAGGAATGGATTTTTCCTCAGTTTTTTGGTTTGGGTATGTAGCTTTGACAAATATTGCAACTTTAAGCAAATTTTGTGGAATCTGTGTAAATTTTGGGCCACTACAAACCCATCTCATTGATGATGTGCCTTGTGAGTTGAATTGGAAGATGCCTACCACTAAGACCTTCATGGGCCTCTGAAAGAGCTTTCCTTGTCTAGTGATGTTCCAAATATTTTTTGATGGTTCCACCTACTCCTTGATTGTAAAGCTTCTCTACAAAAATAGTGTAAGGTTTTCTCTTCAATAAGAGCCTCTTTTTTTGCAACGGGGTTATATTATCTAGATATTTCCCTGAACTGAGCGATTCCATAGCCTCTTGGTACCATTCCTAAGTAGTTACCTAGAAGATTCCAGTATCTAGAATATTTTCCTTTGCACCCATCTCTTGTTTGCTAAAGATAGCTCTAGAAAAATGATCTAACATGGCATGTTCTCTCTCACTCCTATGGATCACTTCAAAATCACATGACTAAAGCAAGAACAACCATCCCCAAATTTTTCTTGCCACTTGATGTTTGTTCAATAGATATATGAGGGGCTTATGATCTATGGTTATAGAAAAGTTTACTCCCAACAAATAATGAAAAAAATTTTGTGCCATGAATATAATTTTTAAAGATTCCCTTGTCAATCATGCTATAGTTCCTCTGACCCTTTGTTAGGATTCTACTAACATATTGAATCTGTTAATATATTTTACATTTATCATGAAAGTTTCTTGACCAATCACTGGTAACTAATGTTTTTGTTTCCATGAGTTTCATGTTGAGAAATTGGTAAGTTTTTTTTGCATCATCATACCAAAGGAAGAGGCCATTCTTGTCAGTAAGCCTTGAAAGAACTCTGACAACTCACCATACATTCTAATAAACCGTTGTGCTAGCCTGTGTGTCCATGAAATCCTTGCACTTCCTTCAGAATCGTAGCTCTAGGCATCTTACTATGGTTATTATTTTATCAAGTTCAAGTGCCATATCCTTGGTAAGCACTACATGTCCAAGCAAGGTGTCTTCTATTACTAGGAAATGGCACTTATTTAGGTTCATCTTTTGCCTCATTTACCTTCATATATTGAAGAATCGTTGTAATTGTGCTAACTCTTCAGCTAACCATTCCATTGGTGGGCTACTACAAGTGCTAGAGGAGGAAAAATCATCCTTGATAATTCTAAGAGACCTCAATAATAATGATCCAAAAGCATAGGTGCCACATGGTGTGATGAAATTTGTTTTATCCCAATCATTCGGGTGGCCATGTCATCTCCATATGACTCTAGATTCAATACATTTGGGGAAGGATGAATGTTATAGCAAGGGAAGTAAGTTCCTACTCCCAACCATGCAAGGGTATCTTCTTCCTCTTCCTCACACTTGATGGGATCCATGGATTCCTTCTCAAATTTGGCCTTGATTGCTTGAGTCCAGCTCGAATGTCCATGACAATTAGGTCCCTCTTCCAAGTGATTTTGTTTCATATATTTACCATCGTGCTTTAACCGCATATTGACCTTACCTGAATCATGCACAACACTAGTGTGTCTTAATGAAGGCCTTCCAATTAACAATGGGAACCATCCGTCTACCTATGGTAGTCTTATGAAAACATAATCCAAAGTAAATATGTTACCTTGGAGAAGGATCTGCACTTTGAGCACCAGTTCAAGGGTTTTCACTTGATTTTGATCATCCAGAGTGATTGTAAAGTCGGAGAGCCTTGAGAGATGGAGTTTGAGCTTCTCCACAATATACTCCAACATCATGTTGATGCCCAAACCTCCATCTAATCACTCCTATAAGTAATTTCCCATTTATGCCCACTTTCAACCTAGAACTCTTATAATTTTTGAAAGGGGGCTCCCCATTGACTATTCCAACTCAAAGTTCTAGTTCTCTCCAACAAAGTTGAAGTTAACATATCATTGATGATTTGTAACACTTCTATCTAAATTTACTATCTATTCTCAAGATTTCAAACATATTTACCTCCTTTCTTATTGATTTTAACCACTATAGTTTCTGATTAATCTAATTCCTTGATGTTCCATTGGTCTTGTAGTTCTATTTGATCTCTATTCTAAGCTCTTCCTATGACCTCATTCATTTCTAGGTGATCTTGAATCATTCGAGCATCATGAGTTCCCCCATTGGTTGAAGTTTCCATCCTTGTAGTCTCCCTTGACATTGGTTCCTCAACCATCATTGTTTCTCCTTGAGGGACTCTCCTCTTTCCTCTAGTTTGTACAATGAGAGAATAATTTTTTCAAGGTGGACAGCCCTCGAACTTGGTGAATGCATAGGTACCTCTTGTTGAAGCTACTCCTCATTCACAAATATCATCTATATGTGAAGCCCTAAAGCAAAAGGTCTATTCTTTGCATACCACTGAGCACAATCCTCTCTTGCCTCAAGGAAATTTCTACAAGGAGGGGAGCCTTCAAGGACAGGGCATGTACTTTGGTATTTTCCACACTCCTTGAAGCTAAAGTAGATGATTGGCCTTCTTGTCACATTCGTTTAAGGGTTCCATCTATTCCTTCTAATAATCAATGGTGCTACCTTGTGTTGGGATTGCAGACATTAAGTTGGTCGAGGGAAAATGTCTTCCTTGAGATCTTAACTATCCCCAATACACTTGAGCTAAAACCCCTCTTGATTAGTAATATTTTTATTCATGTCCTTGGTTCATGCATAGTCAGCAAAGTACACTCAACATTGGACATTCACTTACAAAATGATGATGCTTACTACATATGGTTCATCAAAGTTTGCTTCTTACTCCACCATCTAAATGGAGTACTTGGAGCTCTTAACTCAGTTGATATGTGCTCCTTTCTTCAACTTGATAGCCTCAATTTCTTTACATAGTTGAGCAACCTCACTATCATCCTCCTTTTGGAGCCTTAAACCTTACGAATCTTTCTAAAATTGTGCGATAAGGCCTTAAGATGTCATGGCTACCATTGTGCAAGATAGAATGGATGCCATAGAGAATGGTGCTCCAATCGAGTTGTAGTGACCACAAATTCATTTGTTATAGCAGTGGGAAGCACTAATTCTTGCAAACTCACATTACATATAGATAGAAAGAGGTTTAGACAACCATTCCTTAACAAAGAAATCATGGGATTGATCTAGAAGTTTGGCCATAATTGCTTTTGCTCTCTTAAAATTCAAGGAATATTTACTTTTTATTCAGCTACAGATTCTCTAATTTCTCTATAATTTGGTTAATAGGGTTATCTTCTTGAGATAGTACTTAAAATTTACATCACATAATTCTAAATAGTGAATTGATTGTTGGGGAAGTTACCAAACCATTTGCATGCCACTCCTTCCAAGGTAGCCAGAAATAGGTTGAAGGATTCTTCTCTTCCCCTCATTCCCCTAGTTTTGAACAAAGCTAAAAATCTCCTAACATGCTCTTAAGGGTCCTTGCTAGCCAATCCCATGAAATGGGGAAGTTTGATAGTTAATCTAGAAAACAATGTTTCCAAGTCAATATGCCCTTGAGATGACATGTTGGTTGAAGTGAAGGCTACAAAGTATGACACAAAACTTTCCTCCATCTCATTTTCCTTCATCTAGTGATTGAGTTCCCTAGTCATGAGTTGATGATAGCTTGTAAGAAAATTTTGGTACCAATAGCCAAGTCGAATGTTCTCCAATGCTTTTACTAATATGTGATCTACACTTTGTGAGCTTGGATAATCCTTGTAAACACCTAGTCCCCCAAACTCAGGCAACCTAATCCTACCATGCGTGTTGAATTTATTGCAAGAATTTTGGCAAAGGTGTTAGAGTTTTGAGGGAGATAAAGATAGAGAAAGATACAAAAATTACAAGATTGATGGGGCTCATATTTTGACTAAGAGTAAGATTGAAAATTATATAGTACATGGAAGTGACTATACAATATATGGGAAGAATATATGGCAATGATTGATTACAAAGAAGGCTCATATCATGCGTACTATGTGCACCACATATGCGTAAAAAGGGAAAGAAAATAAGATATGCATATTAAAGAAGACATTGCATGGGTTGAAGCAAGCAACATGCTCTTGGTTTGAAGAGATACAAGCTTAAAGCAACATGCTCTTGGTTTGAAGAGATACAAGCTTACTTATGACCGCATAAAGTTCATAACAACCTAACTGAATGCACCTTGTATGTGAATCATGCAAATGATGTGCTTCTAATTATTGGTATTTACATTGATGACATGCTCCTTATTCATCCTTATGAAATATGTCTTGTATGTGAATCATGCACCTTGTATGTGAATCATGCAAATGATGTGCTTCTAATTATTGGTATTTACATTGATGACATGCTCCTTATTCATCCTTATGAAATATGTCTTACTGAGTTTGATGTTGATAGCTCTCAAGTTGCTATCCCTTCCTCATATTGTTTATTGTTCGTGTGTTCACATTGGCCCAAACTCCAACACACCCATTTGGGCGACAATCAATAACACTTGTCTCCAACATGAAGCTTGGATGCACATGAGAAAATCTCAGATATAAACAAGTTGGGCTACCAATGCTCCAAACTTTTGTGTTCTATTCTTTTGTTGTGTGGGAAAGATAGATCCAAGAAAGGGTGTCTTGGAATAGAGGTGCAAGACCTTAACTTGTTTCCCATGCAAAGGTAATCCGAAAGATCCCTAAAAGTACATAAAGAGCCTTCATAAGAGCACTTACCCCCACCACCCCCTACCTATACACAAAATCTGACATCCGAAAGATCCCTAAAAGTACATAAAGAGCCTTCATAAGAGCACTTACCCCCACCACCCCCTACCTATACACAAATTAACCTCTTTCTCTTGGTGCAGATAGCAAAAAATGAGGCATCAGATTTCAAACCTTGGTTATCTATGTAACAAACATTTGTCCATGCTCTGCTCCAACGACAGATTGATATAAAACTGAAGAGCGTCTTTGTGGACAAAGTATGTTACTTCAAATGAGACATCAAATGCCAATATGAACACTTTATACTCTTACCAATTCTTCATGTACTCGGACCATCTTCGGAAATCATACATCTCGGAATCAGTGGCCATCATAATGCAGTTGAGTTCTATATTGAAGAAACCATGCAATTCAGTGCTTGGCCCCCTGCACTTGCAGGCCGGTGACGTGAGTTCAAGCCCAGCCCCCCCCCCCCCTCCCGGGTTCACGTATCCAGGTGTGCCGTCTAATGAGCGGGTAAATTGTACTAGATAATGTGGTATCCCTCCCCCTTCCTGCGAGAACTCAGACAGGTGTGTGCATTTCAATTTCTGTTCGAATTAATTTATTTAAAAAAACCCACTTTCGCCACCTTCAAGTTCTTCCATAGGCTCCAACTCATCTCCCCGAATCTTTCCCTCATGGAATCTTCATCTCTTGCTCCCATTTTGATGCTCAATATTTTCAAGAGCAATCTTCTGTAATTGATGCACAGAGATAGATCGATAGAGAGAGAGAGAGAAGGGACGGGAGAGAGAGAGAGAGAGAGTGAGAGAGAGAGTGTGAGAGAGAGAGAGAGAACACAAATTTTATCGTCAATTGCAAATAGATTTTACACGGCAAACACTTAAGAAGCAAATCTTTACAGCTCAACCTTGTGAAATGTGTTTCGAAATTCAAGTCACAATATTCATCATTATTAGATGATAATACTCAAAACTGATATTGTTCTCATTATTCATCCCTATATTCCCCGAGAAAACAACTATCATGATGCCCAACTTCCATATTTTTCATTTCAATAAGAAATGTACACATCAACCCATTTGAAACTAGTTTTTAAGATAAAATATACTAAAACAATGTATTTGATATGTTTATGTTTCCATTTATCACAATCATATCCTCCCAGCAGTAGGCAGAGGATTGATTCCGTATTAGCATATTTACCAAGCACATTTCCACAAATTGGTTTTACCAGTACATGTAACGTTGCCAAATATACTTGGCACCCAGCACATTGATAGTGTCTAAAATATGTTCTTATCTTAATTCGTATAGTAAGAACTCACATCTAGGAAATTTTCCAAAATTTGAAATACAAATTTTGTTCTGTTTCAATCAGATAAAGCATGCAAAAACATCCAAATATAGATTGTCATAAATACATCCAGCAGGCACACAGGGGCAGAATCCATGCTTAAAACCCAATGTCCAGCATCTTGCATTTGCCCAGACTATTTGTAAAATGTTATATCTGGCCCCCTCATTATTTTATCAATTGTTGCCATGTACCATATAGGACATGTTTTGACGAGACATGAACTCCATGAAAAATCAAACATGTAGCACATGCGGTAAACAAATTGCAAACTTGTTTTGGTCTCTTGGAAAATGTCAGTACGTCTGTTGACTACACTGCCAAATGGCGTAAGCATTGATAATGATTATTAATACATAACAAAAATTTTAGGAAGGCCAGAAGGTTCACTTGGCGGCTATCTGACCTTCATCTGTGAAAGAAGGAAGCCTTATTACAGTGCGCAGCAAGTGAATCCACACACAGCATAAGCAGCAAAAGATTCTTGAGGATGACACTTCAAGAACCAAAACGATCATCCTGCACCATATACAGAAAGTTTTTCTTTGTGCCCATTTCCTTGAAATGTATTATTTGCTTACAAGCTAAAGTGCACATTCAGGAATTCTCAGATTTGAATTCCCACCTCAAATACCACCAGTGGTCTCTAGTCCAATGGCATGGACTTAAACACTATACAAGGACTACTTACAGTCTAATCACAAATAAGAATGCAGCTCACATAGCTTCCTTGTGCTTACGGAAGGCTTCCTTAAAGCAGAAATAGCCTTTGCCAAGAATAACCAATAGAATTCTATCTCCATTTCTTATTACGGATTTGCTGTCTTTTCCTTGGGTAAGAAAGAAGAATTTCTTAAGAGCCAAAAAATGGGATTGTTTATGTTTTCTTTTTCTTTGCCTTGTTCTGAGCCACTGGGACATAGGCATTGCTGGCAGATTCATTCTTTTGGACTTATGGATATTCTAAGTTGGTGCCTGAGCAAATCTCCTGGTTGAACTCAGTGATCACCACAGCTACACCACAATGTGCACTTGTGTTTGTTGTTACACAATGTCAAAATGGAATCCAAATTCTTCTTCACTAATAAAGGCACTATGCTCAAGAAGAACCATGATGAATATCCATTGCTTGAAGGCTTGCTGATACAGGAACTCCTTCCTCCAGAATTTCTCTTGAATAAGGTTGCCCAGACATATCCATCGAAAGCTCTGGAGATGGAGCAGCAGCACCAGATCCAGGCAAAACACTGATAACTCCCATTGTGTAAGGGTGTGGCATGCCAATGTCAGCGCGCACTTGAGGGTATGATGTTGCTGGCATGGGATGATCAAATTTGCATCCAGCTCCAAACTTGCAATAGCCAAAACGGCTGTAAAATGTGCATGGAGGGGCACCCTGTTTTATCAAACCTCATCAGTATGATGAATGCTCCCAATTGAATCAATTAGACATGTTAAAGCCCAGTCAACACATGGGCACATGCAAGTTTGAGAGGGAAACATACAAAATAGTACTATGAATCTTTACTGCGATTGTAAAACTACTTGAAGATGGAAAACTCAGTGAGAAAACAGGGGAGAAAAATAAACCTAAGAAAGAAAATGATGATCCTTCTAGCGAAGGCTAACAATATGGTATGATGACTTCATGAGAAAATCTGAAAGGATTGCATATAATGTTTATATTTTTGTTGAGGCCAAAAGTGAGATATATGATCCACTCATGATGCAGCATTGTGTCCCGAATCTTCTAAAAATAGTTAGAGATATCTCATTTCTGTTCCAAAATCATTATGGCCTCAACTTACAAAAGAGGAAATCAACAAAAATGAGGGCAAACAGAGGGAGGAGAGTGGAAGACATTCAAGAAACAAATGAAAATGGCAAAAAAGTATGTGTCTCTGTGTGCACACACAAACACAGACACATGGATGTGTACAAAGACATGTACACATACGCACATGCACAAGCCACACAGCATGCATGCAAAAGTGTGCACACACATACAAACACAACAAACCCACACAACACACCACATCCCAACAAAACCAACACCCATCCACCAACCATCCTTAACCACTCCCCCGGCCACAAAAAAAAAACACACACACACCTGCCTAAAACCCACCTGCTCACACCGATACACCTCCACACGTACACATACCCACCCACCCTCACACACCCACATCACCACTCCCACCCACCTACTCCCACACCCACACACATCCACACACACACACACATCCACACACACACACCCCCCCCCCCCAAACCCACACTCACATTCCGCCCCACACTCCCACATTCATCCACAACCACAACCATCCCCAACACCTGTGCCCACAGCCACCTCCATTCCCACCCTCACACACACCCACCCATGCATACACATCCCCAAACACCCACACCACCACCCTTACCCACCTTCCACATCCACACACACACACCCGAACCCACCCATCCACATCCTGCCCCACAACCCCACCTCCACCCATGTCCACACCCACGTACCTCCACCCATGCCCACACCCACCCCCCATTCCCACTCTCACACACACCCACCCATGCATACACACATCCTCACACCCCATGCCCAGACACCAACACCCACATGCATATACATAAACAGACACATGCTCACACATGCATGCATACATGATACAGCAATACATTTACATAAGCTTACTTACACCAGTCCATATGCATAAATAGTTTCCAGTGTGCATACATGCATGCATGCACAAGTCACATTGTATTTCAAATCTATGCCATCATGCATGCAGAAGTCACATTGTATTCAAATCTATGCCATCTTTGGACTGTTTAAAAAAGACAACATAGATTTGGAATACATTAACTTATTCAAAGACAGATGAGACAAAAACAGTGTCTTTCAGCATGCATCTATAGATGCACATAAGGTAACTTGCACATAATTCCTTTGGCAAGTGTATGCATGCATATATGCATGCTTGCATTTGTAAATTAAGTAACACACCTTGTTATAAAGGTACTTTATCTAATATTAGGTATGCATCAGTACATAGCAGACATGCCCATATTCATGTTCACTAGAGAAATTAATTATGAACACAAGGATAAAGGAAAAATCAACATGTTAC